>VCAZ01000093.1:537500-742500 GCA_005784505.1 Bagarius yarrelli
ATGCTGTCCAATGATAGGGTATCATAAATAAACAGTGTCTACCTGAATTCAGAGCTCACTGGTTATGCTGAAACTGACCAAAAACTGCTTTATATTCCGGTGCAGCCTTACTGAACACCGTGAGTCATTTAATAGAGATTATAGGTTATTCTGTTTAGCTTTAAGTTTAAAAGCTGTTTTTAATTGAAATGCTCTCAAGACGTTCCACATTTTATCTATAAATGTTTTAGATAGTTTCTAAAGAATGATGGTTACATAAAAAGAAGGTACCTAAAAACCTTCTGGTGACCGGGACATTGAATCAGGACATTGAACTGTTCCAGCTTTAAGTGACTACCACCACATTAAACCCCTTTGATGTGGGAACAACGACGAAACACAACCACCGACACTCTGGGACCACTACATTCCTTGGGTGACAGAATGCAGGGAAGTAGACTAGTGCCAGAACACCCCACCCTAAACGGTAATGTTAGACTTGCAGAAGCAAAGGTCACTAAATGACACCGGTTACACTGGCATCATGCGTCTTTACATTTCATTCAACGGTTAAACTGTTTTACAGTCAATACCCAGTCTAAAGAGTCTGATGTAACATCACAAAACAAATCAAGACCTACATGTAAAGAAGAAATCACTTCCGATATTTAAGAGTGTAGCAGGGTATTTTGGAAAACAATAACAGTGGCCTGACAGCAATGAACGTGTTCGCCATCCAAAGTCATGCCTCCTGAATGCATGAACCCGTACAGACGAAATAAGCAGACACACCATTACAATACATCATGTGTCATTTACTGGTGGGAAAACTTTACAGTACAGTTAGTAATAGTACTAAATACCAAACATAACTATAGTACCAATTACACACTGCTGCTGTAGTTGAGCTCATTCATAAATGTACAACAAACTACATAAGCTGTGTGTTACTACCAAATCACACCATATTCCTACCTGTCCAAAAGAAATGCTATAACCATGACATCATTTGACTCTTGTGGAAACGCAACACCAATATTTTCATTCAGCTTTTTGATTCAGCTTTTTTTTTCCCCCGGTATGTCAACATACTGATGACGTTTCCTGTCTGGACAAACAGGGTGCACAAAGTTATGCACATACATATGTTATCAGGCAAGTAGGAAAGCCAATCATAATGTTTGGACCGAATCTTCTGATTGGACGAACATTTCTTGGTCCTACGCCTTCCACAGAAAACAAAATGAATTTAGAAGGCTTGATTGCTATGGAAATGTGAAGAGACTTTCAACAGCAGAACAAACGCCTGTAGAATAAAAGTCCAGGTTTATATAAGACAACGCAGGGATATTAAGCTACGTGACAACGTTAAAACCAGCTCTGCGCTCCAGTGGTTTAGCGAAAACATTTCTTTTGACTCCTATTGAATGCTTTGTGGAGAGCAGCTAAAACAGGAAGCTCTTCTTCTTCTTCTTCTTGGTCTTTTATCTACAGCAGAAATACAAGTCGGAGCAGGTAGTTCAAGATTGGGTTTGGACCTAGACTTTGATTTAAAAAAAAAAAAATGAAGGTTTTAAAGATTACAGCACAGTTTATAGTTTATATTACATCAGTCAATATTTTAGCTTCACTGGACGATATGTTTTCAAGGGGTTCTCTTAGAAATATCCATGCGAATATTCCAAATCCACTATACTATACTATCCACGGTTTAAAAGAAAGGTAGAAAAAATAAAGATAAAATAATGACTTATTTTTGTGATGGAATTGTGGTTTTGTCTCACATGTCAGAATGCAATGGCCTGCATTAGCACCAGCTTAGCTGAACCAGCGAGTCACTTTAGAGAACGACAGTGATTTAGTGATCTTGCGGAAGAAGGCTTAACTTTCGACAATATGTTGGAGTGTAAACAAAGTGGAACTAGTAAAGTTTGGGCAAGTTTAACAAAACTACAAACCAAACGTGCCGCCAAGATGTTTTTCGGTAAAAAGAAAGTTAAGGTGGCACATGAAAAAACTCTTTAGTCAGTCTGGAGATAGTTAAAACTGTTTACATTTCATTTATCCAGAGTGACTTAACATTTATCACTTTTTATACAACTGAACAATTGGGGGTTAAGGGCCTTGCTCAGGGGCCAAACAGTGGTAACTTGGTGGTGCTGGGATTTAAACCTAGATCTTCCAACCAGCAGTCAGACACCTTAACCACGTTCCCAATAGAATAAGTAAATGCAAAACATAAATAAATACCGTAAAAATGCATAAATTAGTAATTTATTCGGCAAATTAATATTTTCACCAATTTCGAAAGCCGAATTATTGATCACAGCCTACAGAATAATAATCGCAGATCTATTGAAAGGGATATTTTATTTTTTTGAAAACTGGAGTGATTTCCTAGTTTCATTCACGATTAATTATTCTAATAGTCAGCGATTAATCGACTATTAAAATCGTCATTGCTTATGCTTATATTATGTAATATATACGGGATCATCATAACCTTTAAACAAAACAATGAGAGTAAAAAAAAAAAAATCAAATTTAGCTTGTCAAGCTAATTAAAATAACGACGTGCTTAAAAAGAGATTAATCGCGTCAAACATGCATGTAATTGTGTGGTTATGTCTTATTTCCTATAGCAGTCTGAGGCGAGACACTCGGAAAATCAGGCAGAATTAAACTAGAGGGGAAAAAAAGATTTACTGTTTTAAACAAAGGCCAGATTCGATGCACAGAAACTGGACATGACGTGCGTTATTCAAGCAAAGAAAAGCCTATTTTCATTCTCGCCATTACAGCTATTCCTTTCGTTCTATCTGTCATTTTAGCCAGTAAGCTAACATTAGCTACACGCAAACAAAGGGTCAAACGGGTAGCGGTGCTAAGCCTGCTAAGCTACAAGTTCCGTTTTCATTCATAATCCAGTCTAAACACTTATACCGGTTTAAAATGTACGATTTAAAGCGTTTTTGATTTAGGATTGATTTAACAGCCCTGGTGTTGTTGTGACTGATAGAAAAGACGAACAGCAGGCAGAGACGCTGCGGCTTCATGCATACAAACAGTAGCTTTGTCTGGCGCTCGTGACGCAAAAATCTGACATTTTTATACAAAAAAAAGAAATAATAAAACTACACAAACAAAGGGTGTATTTTTTTTTTTTTTACCATGCGAGCAGCCTCGGCCCAAGTGCGCTCCTTCTTTCTCTTCTGTTTGTCCTTCATTTCCTCGGTCTTCTCCGTGTTTCTGTGGCGAGATATTGCCGAATAATCGGCGAGCGCTGGATAGGAAAAACGTGTGCGGGTGAACCAGCTAAAGAGCTAGTGCGCAAAGCAAAATGACCTGCTCGAGCTCGCGGCGAAATACAAAAACACTCCACATCCACGTCTCCTTTTTTTTCTTCGTTTTTTTTTTTTTTTTTCTTCGTTTTTTTTTTTTTTGCACGGGCAGAAAAAAACCCTTTCCTTGTTCGTTCCCCCTTTTTTTAACGCAAACCGCGCGCTTCGGTCGAAATCTAATCAAGCACTGTGTCGCTGCTAGCTAGCTAACTGCAGATGCAGATGCAGGTAAACAGTGCGAGCCGAGCCTAGCTTTTGTAAGCTAGTAGCTAGTAAACACGTCCAGGGCGCAGCGCGTGCGAGCTACCTCCTTCTGGCATACTGCAGGGAAAACCCCTCACTTTGGTATGCAAGGAAAAGAGAGAGCACAACGAGGTCAAAGGTCAAGCACACTGCAGGAATGCAACACAAAACAACTCATTGCCCATCCCCCTCTTTTAAACTCGCGTTTTTTCCCCTCCTACAGCCAACCATAGACCGTGCACTCAGCCAGCCCTTCAACACACAAGCAGCTACTTCTTCTGACGTGCAGGGGTGGAACACGCCCATAATTACACACACACGCACGCACGCACGCGCGCAGGAGCAGAGCCGCATTGATCATAAATCAGCATTAAGATTCATAAATCAGATTTATAGTCACGCTGACCTCTAATAAAACATACGGATCGCAATGCACAAACTTTACTTTTTTTTTTTTTTTTACATTTTATTAATAAGGTAAAAGCTCCATAGCCTGTTCACAGGTGCCCTTAAGGCACAGTTTCTCAAAACATTTTACAGCCTGGAACAATTTAACTGTAAAACAAATTTGTGCCAAATAGAAATTATTTTATGACTAACATTTGCATATTACAGTCATTATTTAAAATGCAGTTTACGGCATTTGGCAGATGCTCTTATCCATTCTAACTAACAATGATTTTATTTATACAGTTAAGCAGTTATAGTTTAAGGGCCCTTGCTTAAGGGACTAGCAGAGGCAGCTTGCTGATCAGCTCACCACCTTGTCCCTTTCTATGTTGACATATTTTTAAATTACTGAGGTTTGGATTAAATCTATTTATGTTTTAGTCAAATAACCTAATAACTAACATTTCTTTCATTTATACAGCCTTTTATACGAGCATTAGAGGTTTAAGGGACCAACAGAGGAAGCTTGTAATCGTGGGAATTAAACTCACCACCTTGTCTCTCTCTATGTTGACATATTTTTAAGTTACTGCGGGCTGGAAAAAATCCATTTATTTTTAGTCAAATAACCTAATAACTGTAGGTATTTATAAATATAACAGCTATAATAATAGTGGCTTTCAGGGCAGTAAGTATATAAAGTGGCATTTTTTCCTTAAACATGTCTGTAAGCGATAGTTTTTCTCTAAATCTGGGAGTTTTTGAAGCTTATCAAATAAAATAAAAACTGTTTCAGAGGGGAAAAAAAATAACAAGATTAATAAAAAAATATATATATTTAATAGATATATTTCTGTCTGTATTCCATAACAGGAGAGCAATATCACAAAACAAGGAAGCACCCAAAACAGGGAAGGTACATAATGTGTACCGTATCACATCAGGTACACATTATTAGAACATTGTTAACCAGCTTTTTTTCCCCCCTATTTAAACCTCAGACATTTAGTTTGGTGTGCTCTTGTCTGTTGAAGTGATAGTGAATACTATGGTGAGATTGAAAGATCTGTCTGAGGCTTTCAGAAAGAAGATTGTAGCAGCCTAGAGACTGGAAAGGGATTTAAAAAAATCTTAAAAGATTTTGAAATCAGCCATTCCACTGTCTGCAAAATAGTCTACAAGTGGAGGACATTCAAAACAACAGATAACATTCCCAGGTCTGGCCATCCAAGCAAGTTCACCCAAAGAGCAGACCACAAGAGGCTTAAAGAAGTCACCAAAAACCCTAAAGTGTCACCACGGGACCTACAGCAGGCTCTTGCTACTGTTGATATGAAACCTTTGCTATCTAAGAAAAACATGAAGGCTAGACTGAAGTTTGCCAAAGAGAACGTATATAAAGACCAGGACTTCTGGAGTAATGTTCTTTGGACAGAGGAGTCTAAAATTGAATTATTTGGACACTGTAACAAAGGACATGTTTGGCATAAAATAAAAGGAAAAGAACCTCATACCAACTGTGAAACACTGAGGTGGAAGTGTCCTGGTTTGGGGATGCTTTGCTGCAGCATGACCTGGGCAGCTTACCATTATGGAATCCACCATGAATTCAACCGTGTGTCAATTGTTTAAATTAATTAAAATATTTGTACAATTATTTTACACATGTATGTTTAATATAAATTAATGCAGTTATATACTTGAATATTTAAATGGTCTTGTGATTTCTCCTCACTGTTTTTGAACAAATGGGACCAATTTTCATGATCTCACTTCGGGCCACACAACCGTATGAGCTACCACTAACCATGGTAAATACTCATGAGCTAATATTGCACAATTTTCTAAACAACGAATCATTAAAATTGTTCCCAACAATCACTTCCTAAACACAACTGTACCCAAAGACGTATTTACTGCTCGCCATAATTTTCCACAACCAATCATATATCACCATTTATTAATCAGACATCAATTTCATTCTATATTACAAACCTATTAAATGTATGTAATATGCAAATATGACCCTGAAAAGACTTGGTAATATTGATGATCGAACAGCGAGTCAATTCATTGAGCCGGCTCTTTTAAGTGAACGTTGCACCAGGGTTCAATTGCGTTTACTATTGTGCATCATCAAAAATGATTGTGATGTGCAATAAGCACAAACAGATACCCTTCATATAAATAATTAAATTATAGAGACTATTTTTGAAGTACTCCGCTGTGAAAACAGGAAGTTTACCCGTTAAAACTCTGTAGTATGTTTTAACTATCATTCTTCAGCTTTAACCCCACATACATGTTCCACAGAATGAAGAGTTTAAAAGCTGTTTCAAATAAGATGGAGGTTATTACAACAGCAGATGGGGAGGTATAGCTTCCTTTATCCTTTAGTACTGTCAACATTCTTTCTTCTAAAAGTAGGAATTGTTTTAAATGCAGAAATTTCTATTTAGATGAATTTGTTAAGATGGTTCCCTAACATAAAACTGACTTTGGTTTGGTCCATACGTGGTTGCAAAAAAAAAAAAAAGTACACCATTTAAAACCATTTTCATTTTTATTTTTATTACTACTATCCGACTCCATGGCACAAGTTTAAAGGGTGTACTTAACTGACGGTAGGCGTTTTCCAGAGGAAACAGAGATGTTGCACAACCACGCTTTTTGGTTTCCTAACTTCCCTAGGGTAGAAATTCGGATTGGTTATTGAAGGCTTGTGTTAAAGATCGCAATCTTTAAAACAAGGCCTTTAAGAAAAATGAGTGAGGTATGGAAAGACCCTAAAAGCTTTTGTTTTATACAATTATGTCTTATCAACCATGTTATTCGAGACCAGGTTTGGAGGCGGGGGGTCTCCTTACGGTCAATGGTTTCCTTACGGTCCTTAATTTAGTATTGTCTAATTTTTAGACCAGTCACTACAGTCACACAATTTTACAGCTTGTGGCAAGTTATAATTCGTGAAATTACTGTGGAGAAGTTAGTTTAATGTCTGTAATGTATGGTATACATTCGTGTAACATTTCTGGTTTGCCAGTTAATTAAGATAAACTGAAATGGTAAATTTGTTACGACTGGCCAGCACCAAGTATAACAGAATATCACAGAAGCAAGGATACTGATTTTTAACTTATATCAAGAGGAATATTATAGGTTTCTCTTTTAAATAATAATATGTGTATGCTGTAATCAATGCTGATGCTTAGGACACTCATTGTCCCCCTCTTGTGTGGGATTCTGTAGATGGTTTTGGGTGTGGAATGAATACAGGCACTGTCGAGGTCCTGGAAATTGTCTAGTACAAATGTAAGTATAGTAACCATCATTTTTTTTTACCAGTATGGAAGAGAAATTTGTTAAAAAAAAACCAAAAAAAAAACCATGGAGGCCAAAATAACAAGAAATGTAACAAAACATTTTCGTACTGATTTTAAATACAGGATTTTCCAACCGGGAATTTGACAATTTCATGCATTATTCCACTGGACTCCGATAAACATGCCCTTTTACTTAAAGATTAAAACTTCACAAAAAAAGGCTATAGTGCATGTGAATGGCTTTTAGGTCACAGGAAATATCCAAGTCACGATAACATCTGGTTCTCAGTCTTAGTTGTCCCTTTTAGCGTCTGGAGATAAGATCCTAAGTGTCATTATCAATTCGGTGAGCTAAAAAAAAAAAAAAAAAAGATAAAAAGACAAACACATGAGACAATAACAGTGGACAAATTTAGGGCTATGTAAAAATATTGATACAGCTAACGCTCACGATATTTTATTTCATGATAAAGTATCGATATTAGAGGTTAGAATATTGATACATTATCGTGAAATTAAATATCGTGATGGTTAGCTGTATTGATATATTTAAACGACATTTTAATCTATTTTTGTTTACGTTAATATTTAATTAAAACCCTCAGTGTGTGTCAAACGACCTCCTCCTCCGTCGCTCCTGTAGTTGTTTTACATTATTTGCAGCATTTGCAAGCATTTGGCAGACGCCCTTATCCAGAGCGACTTACAATATTCTTCTTGCAATTGGGGCCTGTTGCCAGGGGTGGTGGCTTGCTGGAATGACACATAAGGCCATTGGGTCCAACACCTCACCACTTCAAGGTGCATGGAACATGGTGGAAGTAAATAGGGATTCCTCCGACTTTGTATTTGGTTTATTATTATAACTGTATTTTACATTTTTACAATATTCTATTGCAGTATATTGTTAGGGCCCTTACCAATACACAGGCCTATTTTTACAGGTAAAAATAAAGTAGCCTTACACTGTTTTGGTATCCTGAGTGCCTCGGAGTCACCTGACAGAACCTGGTGCATGACGCCCCGGAACTGATACAGCACCTTCAGGCTCTTTTCCTCACCCACACAGGGGTCGTAGAAGCCGGGCAATCCAGCCTGAGCACAAAAACAAACACAGAATCATTGCACTGATGCACGTTGATCCATGTATTTGCACTATTTTACATTAAAATACCAGTTAAATTGAATTTTCGACTTAAATTGATAATAACGTGGTATTTGTTCTAAAGCTGTTGGTTTTTTTTAGAAGCAACATCTTTAGGAGACTTTCACTGTATATGCTTTATAAAATCTGGTCCTATAAAAGGCCTAGAATTGCTGATTTTATTCTACAATATATTTCACAACATTAATAGGTATTGCAGCTTCTTATTTACTAACAATGGAAAGGCATCAGGAAAGAAAACGTTGTGTATCATGTTGTCTCATATTAACTTTACGAAAAAGGACAAAGTGAGACTGGTATTGTTATAAGAAATAACAGGAGGTAGCTAATTTTAAGAAGTCCATCGTTCTATATAACCAGTATGAACAAAGAAATGAACAATAAATTAAAAAAAGTGTGTGTTGTGTGATGAATAAATTGCTGTGATGTAAGATGCTACAGAGGAAAACATTTTAGTGTTGTACAGTATGTACTGTAATGTTACAGTAGATGGCGTTACCTTTGAGGCCTCTGTGAGAATGAGTTTGGAGTCTTTCACCAGGCATTGCAGAGGTACAGTCACGTCAATGACTCTGGCTCTTTCATGCTTTCTGCTGTTGTCGGTCACAAACTTTCCATACCAGGCGTTGAGTATGATGAGGCCTGGCGAGAGAAGAAGCGGAATAAAAAATGTCTGGTGTCATTTATTTACCTGCTGGAAAGGGTCGGGGACACTGCGATTCAATGATTTATAATTTGATATCTTGAATGAAAGAGACACTGCATAAAGCCAGGTGATATAATACAAACAATGAAAGAAAAACATCTACGCAATACAGATGCTTAATCTGTATATTGGTTATTTATTGGTTTGTTATAACATTAACATCAACAAACACTAGGCTTTATAAAGTGTACATTGAAACAGCAGTTGCAGAGCTGAGAATGTATAGTGAGTTTTCTATATGACTAACAACTATGTAAAAACAGAGATATCAGAATTTGGATTTTATATCTGCATGTTAAACACAAGACTGCAGAGTGCCACATACACTATATAATCTGAGAGTATTTTCACTTCATGTCATAAAACAGTAAAAACGAAGAATTTTTTTTAACCTTCTGTAGTTTTGCTAGTTCCTTGCAAACAAAACAACGACGTACAATTTCAGAATTGTTTGCGGTTGTTACAGCATATAAAAAGACGTTAAAAACACCAGAAGTTAACCGATGGCATAACCCGCTAGCACGCTAAAGACATAGTGCCTTTTAATACACTGACAGAAAAAAGGGGATTTAAAAACCCCATCTGAGTGTTGGATAGGACATATAAAATTCCTTTTCGCACATATATTCCAGCTGCATTGCAATCCCACAGCTTCACACTAAATGTAGGAATAAAGTTGAGTAAAGTTGGAATATTACACTATAACAACAGACCTGTGGTTTGGGCGGACGGCCGAATCGTATCTTAGTTTCACTGTGCACCATATTAGTGCTGACTTCCAGCGAATGGATATTAAAAAATTCTGGAATAATAAAATCTTTTCTTTTTTTTTTTTAACTAGCACTGACTAGTCTACTAATCTATTTGGTTGAACGGCACATTGCATGCACTGGACTACTAGGAATTAAGAAATCTATAAAGTGTGTGCGGCACACTATCAACTGAAGACTGAATCGTAATTGCAATATCTGTCAAAAACAAAAATCACAATTAGATATTTACCCTAAATCGCACAGCCCTAGTTTAAACAATTACAAAGAACTAAACTACTTTGTGTGGCATAGCACTCCCAAATGAGCAAAACTAGGTTTTATTGTAGAGTTTTTATACTCCTTACAATGCAGCACATTAATAATGATCATATGTGCTTGTTCAAATTGGCCACAAGATGGCACCATACATCAACAGATCTGATACACAATTTTCAATAATGGAAAAAGGCTTAAAAAAATGAATCGCTATTATATATAACTACATAAAATATAAAAACCCCAAAAACCTCATGCTTGTAATTTCAACGGTGTTCAGAGTTAAAGATAAGTGAATTTTTAGTGTGTTTTAAAATGAAGTACATGGACCAATAATCTCTTACCCATTCTCGACTCCTCGGCTTCAATGATTCTGCGCACAGATTCCTGCATCAGTAGTACCTGAGACACAAGAATGCATGCAATAATCAACCTTTTAACAATATTAAATGAAAAAAAATATCCTAACATTTTCTTAACTTTACAGTAGCCGTAGAAAGAAAAAACCCCAGTATTTCTAGTCACTCTATGTCACAATTGTAGGTATTTTTAAATATTTTACAATTGACAGTGTATTAGCATCTTTCATTTGTGGTGGTGGTGGTTAATTAGTCCACATTATGAACACTTAGCAGTAGAACAGTCTTGTTTGAACTCACAGCAGACTCTGCTTCTAGCTTCTTTTTTGCGATGTCGGATGCTGCACTTTCCCGCTGCTTCTCCAGTTCCCTAAATTAAGAGAAAGCACCACAAATTAATAATTAAACAAATAGAAACAACAACTGAACTCAAACTGTACAGTTGTACATTATATATACACATAACTACAGCTCCGTGTACACAATAAAAATATAGGACGAGTTAAAGTAAGGGTTAAATTACAATTAAACTAAGTGTTAAATTACAATTAAAGTAAGGGTTAAGAGTTAGGGTAAGAGTTAAATTAGTTAAATTACAGCTAAGAGTCACAGTAAGAGTTTTAATTTAACTCTTAATTTAAGTTGAATTAAGTGTTAAATTAACAAATAAATTGGGAGTTACAGAAAGGGTTAAATTAATTAAATTCATAACAGTATTCTAATCACAATTTTAAAAAAATCCTTACTGTTCCTTCTGAGCTCGCATGTACGGTTTAATAACAAGCCGTTGGATAGCCAAGTAAAATACAAGAGGGCCGACGGTGGCGTAGAACACTGCACTGGGAAGGAGCTGGTCCGTCAAGTGGATCGGAAAGAAATAGGTCTGGCTGGCTCTGTTCAACCTAAAACAGAAAAGTTGTTTAACATGCATGGTGACATAAAGTACCTAAACAATCCAAAAAACCCCAGAATTAAAAAAACCATTAGCTTCATACTTAATCTTGAGGGAAACACCTTGTGGCACCCCAACACTGACTGTAGCACCGAGAACACTGTGTCGGCTGATCTTAGTCTCAGCACCGTACTCCACCACTGTTCCAAAAAAGCCTGATCTGGACACAAGGAAGGTTTACATCCTTAAAATCCGAACGGAGTTTATTGTTTATATTATAAGAAAGGAAACTGAAACTAATTTAACAGGAACTCGAGCACATACTTAACTGAACCTTTGATCTTGGTCTGGTCATCATTTTGGAATTTGTACTGGTAGCTCATCATTATGAAAGTATGTGGAATCCCCAACTGTCGAATAAAATAATAGAACAGAACAGGATGATATATGGTGTCTTACTGTATTCATACTCTTTTCAGACTCTTACTCTTTAAACTTTCAACATTTGAAGCATCATTTCATGCATGCATATGATGGACACATTACTGTCCAATGAGATGAATCATCAGATTAAAAAATGTCAGGAAGCGTTCACGCAGCACTTTCAGTGTTTAAAGTAGCTTTAAGTAGTTCAGAATGAAGTCATTGCTTGTCGTAGTTAAATTGCACTCATTTAATATTCATTCATTTATTCATTCATCTTCTATACCTGTTCATTTCCTGATTTGGGGTCACAAGGATCCGCTGGAGCCTATCCCAGCCGTCTTTAAAGGGCGAAAGGCAGGAGGGGGACACCCTGGACAGGTCCAAATTAATAATTATTTAACCCTAATTTTTTACACTGTTGTAATGACATACGTCATGTGACAAAATCGTCATGGTGGATGGAGTGGGTCCGAATCTTAGACATAATAATAAGACTATATAGAATGTACTTTTTTTTCACAGGTCAGGAAGTACATACTGACACTTAAATGTAGTACCTACTTAAGCTGTATGCGATTTCAGACACAGCAATGATTTGTGTCTTTAAAATGCTCCTGGAACAATCAGTTCACTTCTCCAGCATCTAGTCATCATTTAGGTTTTTGGACTTAATGTAGGATTTTCTATTTTATAGTGTTTTGTGTGCATCACAAAAAGCTGTAAGTGTATACCGAGTAACCAGTGCTATTTAATTTGTAAAAATAAAAAGAATTGTCTGAATTTCATTGGCTCAAAATTATTAATGAAAACAATTACCAAAAAAAATAATACAATAATAATACAAAATAATCGACATAATAAAAATACACACTGCAATTTAGTTTTAAACAAAATTAAAGTTGTTCCAATACTTTCTTGTAGAAATCTGGATTCTACAACTGGGGTCAACAAACTCGGTCCTGAAGGGACGGTGTCCTGCAGAGCTTGGCTCCAACTCTAATCAAACACAGCTGAATTAGCTAAGCAAGATTTTGCTAGGTATAAGTGAAACTTACAGGCAGGTGTGTTAAGGCAAGTTGAGGCTAAACTCTGCTGGACACCGACCCTCCAGGAACATGACCTCTGTTCTATGCTAATCAATCAGGTAAAACATTGTGATGAAACAAAATCCCACATTATAACAGCAGTTAAATAGGATTTGGACTTGAATTAAAAAAAAACAAAACAATATCTTAAGTCAATAACTAAGAAATCAATCTGGAACAACCAATTTTGTGGCAAAATCACTGTGCTGGTAGAAAGATGATTTAAGCCTAGACACTGTGGCAGTTTGATTTGAACCAGCGAGCTGTATTATTTTTAGCAGCACTCGGTACCTGTGCAGGGCTTGTAACCAATCAGGCCTTACTGGTGTGTCCATTCATCAATGATCAGTTTTTTTATTAGCTTTACCGAGTTACTGACCTGTACAGCAAATGTGAAGTGGCTGCTCTTTGTGTCTCTCACAATGCTGGTGTTCATGGAAGACTGAGCACCCCAGCGCCACTGTAGGTAGCCCATTGTGTTTTTGTCTAGGTGGCGTGCAAGCACGGTGGTAATGCCTGGACGCACCCCACGTGACGAAAACTGCATTGCACACTGAGCAGTCAGGAAGCTGAAACACACAAACACACACCAGACAGGCTAGGTTAATGGGCCAAAGTAAAATCCATGTGCCACTGTAGACACGTGATGTCATGTGCCGTCATGTTCTTGGTCCTCAACGGTAAAAAAAACCCCAAAACCTTTCTAAATTTGTCACCGGCTTCTGGATATTATTTATTGGGAATAATATCTAACATTAGACGACCTGACTGTGTTTTACAGACCTCACTATGACGAGTGTGCCCATAAAAGACCCAAAAATAACTGCACCATTTCATACAACTGCAGTTTAAGTTCAACCATCATCAACTGGATCGTCTAATAGGAGTCCAGCGAGACTATCCATGTCGCCAGTTATCAGAAATAAGTCATTGTTTTTATAAAAAAATGCTGTAGTGTAGCTTTGATATGAACGCTGCGCTTTTTTAGTCTAGAAAGGGGACGTGGTAGCTCAGTGGTTAAAACGTTGGACTGCTGATTGGAGGATTGTGGGTTCAATTCCCAGGACATTAAAGCTGCCACTGCTGGGCCCCCTGAGCCATGCCCTTAACCCTGAACTGCTTATTTAGACAAAAAGCAGCAGTTATGCTCTGGATAAGGGTGTCTGGAGTCGAGAAAACATCCAATTCCATTTATCCAATAGCTATTTTTAGTTTCTTTTTCCTCATAAGACTTTCACTACACTGCTAAGACGCATTACTTACCAGCGAGGCGTCAGATTGCGAAAAATCTTTAACCCGAGGAGAGGACCATGTGTGTCTCCTGCTCCTAATTCAACCTACACATAGAATAAAGGTAAACATGGTGTCTTACATTCCCAGCAAAAGCATTCACAGTACGTATCTACTGAAAGCAAAGCGCACACCTCCCCCCAGCCTTTCGCTGACGTCACCCGTCGCAGAGCCAGGTTGATGCTTCCGCCACCGTTACCATTGTTTGTGGAAAGAGAGCCGGAGAGAATGGCCGTGTCTGATGTCGTCAGAGGGGCCTTGGAAAGAGAGAGAAAAAAAACAAACTAAAAAAACATTCAAATATCCTGTGTGGTAAAACATCTAAAAAAAGCAAATCTCGCTTAATGCTGACAGCACATACATCCGGAAAGGCGCTGACTCTAATTTATTAAAGACGTTCAAGGTGAATTTAAGCAAATTTTACACACAGTGTCAACTTCAATTTGGAACACACACCTGCGCTGACTGTTACCCATTAACTGCAGTTGGAGCAGATGGACGCATCCTCTTAATTTGTGTCATCAATAATGAGAGAACAGCATGAGAAGATATTGTTTTGAGAAAGTCATATCCCTATACCGCGAGAATAAAATACATATTAATATGTAAAGGAAAAAATCTGTAATGACCTAAGGGCCTGATGGAGGAAGCAGTGTTTGGGAACAGAGAATGTACAAAGTTTATTTCTTTATTATTTTACACACATACATATATATAGTAATACAAATATACACAAAACATATTACACACAACTGCTAAGAGCAAATCAACAGAAATCTCAAAATTGCATCAATGGGTTCTCTTAATAACATAGATAAACTTTCTCCTCTCCTTTCAGCACATAATAGTGGGGGAGTCTTGTATGACCAATACACAACCTGTTATAGCAGTTTATGCCTTGATTCGGTAGTGGATTTATGATCCATATGATTTGTATTGTTTGCTATTAGTCGGTTATGTTTCTATACCTGATTCTGAAATGTCATGATTAGAGTATTCTGTTTCTCCGTTAGACCACAGCGGTACGGTTATTGCCAAGGGTGTCATTCTAAGGCTGTGGAAATCAGACAAAGTTTATAGTTTAAAAGCTGCTTGTCTTACTGTAATATTGCATATGAAGGGAGTCCCAGTATGGACTTATGGGTAATCTTAATTTTACAGCATAGAGTAAAGCTGCACGATATTGTGAAAAAAACTGACTTTGCAATATTTTGTTAATCTGCAATATAAATTGCAATAATTAAAAAAATAAAAAAAAATTAGGCAGATGACTTGAGTAGCTCTATTTGGAAAGAAGTCGTTATTTTAGAATCTGGTGAAATATAATACACAAATTATAATCACAGTGATGTGAATGAAATAAACAGTGTTTTATCTTTTCTGGAGTTTCAAACACAGACATTAAATAATCAAATGCTCAAATTAATCTTTGTTAAAGCTACAAAAAGTTATGTGATTTCCTGCTTCTTTGTTGTTCCATGAAAACTGCCTGTATGACCAAATAAATTGAAAAAATTCATAGTAATATAATTAATTATTTTTTGCTATATTGTTTGGTGTGAATGATGTATTACAAAAATACTAACGTGCTACCGAGAGCTTACATCATTAATATTTACACCCGACCAAAAACAATTAGCACTTTTGAACCGATTACTGGTCGAGTCATCATGAATCAGTCTCTTTTACACATCTTTAATGCTTTAAAAGAGAAATTTGACTTCAATATACCAAAGCAGAATTAAATAACATTCAGGCTAATATTACAAACCTCTATAGATTGAGATATATGCATCTTGTTAATCTCGATCCTGGGAAAGATGCCGCCACCAGAAAGTTCCTCATACTCCTCCTCATAGTGATCAAAAAGGTCTGTGGCATCCACGCCCACGCTGATTGTCCCCTGCCAGATAGATGAGACGTAAATCAGTAAAATAAAGCCTCCTTTAGACTCGAAGTGACTCGGAGACACAGGAGAGAAATGAAACCTTAGGGTTGGTCCGTTGCTGAAGTCTTCTTTCATCCCTCTCTCTCTGAAGGCGTTCAAACTCTTCCCGGATCTCTGCTGGTGTTCTTTTCCTCTCCACTACCTAAAGAATTGAAAATATATAATCAAGAAAAACATTACAGATGTTTATATTAATTAGTAAGTTCATTTCATTTGTTGGGACTTATTACAATTACTTATTACAAAACTTGGTCTTTTATTGTTTAAGAAAGTAATACAATGCATCAAGAAAAATAACTTTGGCCAGTCCATTGGGACAAGGAACACGGTACCATTTAAAAGCAGAAAGACATGGTTTGCATCCAAAATCGCACTTTTCTACTATATAGTACGCGAAAACAAGTACGGGACACGAGCACTATGTCTGAATTTACAGCATTAATCAATAGGTGAAAAGTACCCGGATGACCTACCACTTCTGTCTGAATTCTGACTCGTGCATGCATACGATGGACTGTCCAATGAGACGAATCATCAAATTCAAAAAGAAGTCATGTGACAAAATCATCATGGTGGATGGCGCCAAACGAATCATTTGTACTATACTTAGTGTACTTTTTTTTAATAGGTCAGGAAGTACATACTTATTCTGAAATGTAGCACCTACTCAAGTAGTATACGATTTTAGACACTAGCAATGATTTAGGTCTTTAAAATGCTCCTAACAAAATGGTTCACATCTTGTCATATTTTTTTGTTTTCATTGTATGGTTTCATTTTATCAGCTGCTTCCTAAAAAATATACTTAAGCATATATTTATCCGTGCCTTTCTTATACACATCTATGAAAATAAGCAAAAAAATACATTTACTAACATACACACAAGAATGAAAAAAAAGAATTAATATAAATCTGGCAGGAATTTTTAGTTCTGCTTTGCTCACAAAAACATTCATGCATTTCACATTCACACCTTTACCAGAAGATTGATGGGAGATTTTTGGCACATCCTTTCTAGCATAATATTGAAGCCAAGCCCTTTTTTGAACCACGACTTACCTCCCATCCTTCAACGCTCAGCCCTCTCTTTCCATAAATATCATAAATAGCTCTGGATTGTGGATCACTCAGAACTGCACAGAGAGAAAGAAACATAGGAAATCAGATCTATAATAAAACATAAAACTAACACACCACTGTACAGAACCGCTCATTATTGGTACCTTCATATGCTTGGTGCACCAGGTTAAAAAGCTGCTCTGCCTGTTTTTTCAGCTCCGGATCGCGATGTTTATCGGGGTGGTAGAGCATGCAAAGTCGCCGATACGATGCCTTAAGCTCCTCTTGTGTGGCCTAAAAGAACAAGACATGCATGTAGTTAAGAGGTGGACGTGATTTTGCCAAGTAGGATGTGATGCTGGATTAACATCCTTTGCTGATCCTGGATCCACATTTCAATCAACCAATCATAATGATCTGATGTCATCAGTGTGTGCCGACAAAACCCACAAACTGAAAACTATAACTGATGAAACGCCGAGAAATATTTTATTGTCTGAGACTGGAAATTCATTCATTCTGAAACAATTTACTGACAATGACAATTTCTGGATTAACATTAGATGACAACATGAAAATATAGACAAACTATATTAAAAATTATATACATCGTGTTGTACAATGTATTGATTGTGATGACCCAAAAGAAACATTAATAAATCCAGACAGTCGCTAATACACAATTGCTCGTAAAATACCGCTAAAAAACAGTTTTGGTGAAATAAAAGTAAATCCTGAACAGAATAAATCAGTTACTGAAGATAAATAAGTGCATAAAAACAAGTAAATTATTAGCGCTGCTTTCACTGCTTTGTTTTGTGGAATTTATTCGAATGTCACATGGGTTATCATGTAACCAAGGGTTAGAGATGGTTGCCAGGTTGTGTCAACTAATGGATAACTACATAACATTTATTTATTTAGAAAAGTAAATACAAATTTACAGCATTTGGCAGACGCTCTTATCAAGAGCGACTTACAACGCAGCAATTGGGGGTTAAGGGCTTTAAGCAAGGGCCCACAGTAGTGCCTTGGTGGTGCTGGGAATCAAACCCTGGTCTTATTGGCATTAATCCAACACCTTAACCACCAAGCCACCACTTCCCACAGTTTTTAATTACAAGCGTATTAGGTATTAACAATGTGTGATGTGTAACCATAAGTTAAGATCGGATATGTAAAACTTTGTAACAGTAACGACATAAACTTGGAAACTTGCATTAACAATAAATTTGACAGCAAGTGAAGGCAGCACAACTCTAAGGGCTAAGTGACATGACTGACACAAGGAGGAATAGACAGCATGTGTTCAAGATCACAGCAGATCGTGGTGTTACATTTTGTTTGGAAAAGACTCCAGCTGGGAATGAATGAATAACCGACTGTTATTTTGAGGCTCACGGAAACGAAAGTAACTTAACGCTAGCTTTATAGCACGCTAGCTTTGGCTGTTAGAACAACTTTTTAAAAGCTTTAACACAAAACTAGCGTGATCGCTGTCTGTAAACCGATCATAACTGGTTACTAATTCTTTTAAAGTCACATATCTTTCTGGTCAAAAATACACAAAAATCTTTGCTTTGCCTAAAAAAGTAAATCTATTACCAATGATAAGCAAGGGTCACAGGGCTGCCGCGTTAGCCTACATTTACTCTAAATTCCAACATCTTTCTGTAAAATATCACCATTTACATACAACTTAAACTCTTCATTTACATATTTTAAACTAAATAACGTGAATTTCATACCTCCCTCCGCACGTTTAATAAAGAATAATAATCATCATTGTCAATTTCATCCTCTTCCAAGGCCGCCGCCATGTTTACAACCATTCATCCCGCCCAGCGCCCGTTTTCATGCGGATCCAGAAACGTTAGCGCCCCCTTCAGTCTCGGAGGTGTATGCATGCTTTTCTTTTTCCCCCTCTTTTTTATTTTTTGCTGAATAAACTGTTTTCAATAAGTTACTGCTCTCTACATTGGCTAAATATAATTTCAGTGGGAAGACAAAGCTTATTAAACTATACTCTAAACTTTATGTGCAGTTTATATAATCGACGCTGTAATTATTTCTAAACGGAAAAGAATTTATTATTAACTCTGCACAGCTTGATTTTTTTTCCTACCAGTCCCTACCTCTGGAGATCTACTAACAACTTATTCTGAACGCCTACTTTACTGTACATTAGGATACGCTTTATTATTTGTAGGCCTATGGCATCTTTATACCTTCACTAATTATGACACATACACGAACAAAATTTATTAGCTTCATAAATAAACTAGTGCAAGAATGAATGCGACGCAAATGAATTAACACACGAATGTAGTTAATTAGCAGTGAACATTTCATCCTTACAAAAAGTAAACAAAATTTAATTAATCTATGAAGCTTCAAGCTTAAGTACACCATTTTAGAACTCTCATTTATTTTGCTGAATAGGAATTAAACCCTGCATGATCGTTAATTGATCACGATTATATTATGCAGGAAACTTTTTTGCCTTTTTCCACAGAGAAAGCAAAGGCTGACAAAGCAAAGGTCTTTGCACTTTGTCAATTAGGCTACTTTACCACTTCATGACTTTTCTATCGGCAATGGAAAGGTCAGGATTTGGAGAGCATTCCCATTTCCTACTTTATCAATCGAATGCAAGCAATAAGGATCATAATTTAATGATGGCATTTCACGGTCTGTTTTTGCTGCAGGCAAAGAAACGTTTAATTCATTATCTGTGAACTCGCTGCAATTAAAGAATGTTCATTAATCTCTCGGTTGTGTCGGATCGCTTGTACATATTCATGAGCACATTCAACATTAGCAAGGTTTCTCAGACAATTCACATAATGTATCTAAAGCAAGCAGAATTAGTCCCACTTTATTAAAACAAACTGTTCATCATCAGAACAGTTTTTTCCTTTTTCTTCTCATTTTTATGAATAATAATTAAAATAACAATACTAATACATCAAAGTTAATACAACACAACATATTTAAAACACATATTAAAGAAACCCTCAGCATTTTTTGAACGCCTTATCATTAAACCTATTTCGATTCTTTTTTTATTTTGCAAAATCAGCCTTGAATCACTTTCCCAGATAATCAATACAGAATTTTTACTGCCCAGCACTGATTATTGGTCATATCTGCTGAAATATTATTATTATTATTATTATTAATGGATTTTCTGATTCAGTTATACAATTTGGCCAAAAGTATGGACTATATTAATAATAATAACCTCCACTCATCTGAGAAGTAGCTGTGTAGCTTGTCAACACAGCTTTTACAGCCACAAAAGCATCAGTGAGATCAAGCATTAATGTATGAAAAATGGTCTAGTGCAAAATTAGTGTTACAATTTATAAGTTAATTTTACACTCCAGCTATAACAAACCATCTCTTCTTGAACCCCAGCACGTGTGCTTCTAACTGCGGGAAGAAGGGTGTCCATAAACTTTTGAACATCTACAGTATGATCATCTGTAGTATCTGTACTATTAGTGGGAATGTAAAGAGAGACTTGATTCCGGTTCCAATTTGGGTTGTCTAACATGGACCCCTGGTATGGACCTATGTCTCTGTATGCATCTGTCTCATTGGAGCTGTCCCTTCAGCACCACCTCTGTGTAATAACAAATCCTAATCAGTTCCTTTCCTCCATTTACCCTATACCGACTACGTAATTCACCCAAGCCCACCTCATTACTGAAAATCATTTACCTCATTAATAGATAATCGGCAATGTTCCTAATCACAGTAAATTTAATTAAAAGGTCTTTAAAAGAACACTTTAAAAGAACACAGCATTTTCTTAACCTAATGTCTTTACTTTGGATGTAATTACTCCGGATGTGCACACGCTAAAATATACTGAAAACTTGTAGTATTGTCACGGTCACACCAAGTTCTTCCACAACCCTATCCAGCTCATCCAATCACTAGCTTCCTCCACCAGTCAAGTCACTCAATCGTTTGAATACAAATCAGTTACACCTTCAGCTGGTTCCCTCCCCTACACTCTCCATTTAGTCACCGTCTGGTCTCAACTATGTGAGGCTCACTCTCTGCGAACCTAGCCATGTGATACATAGGCTCACTTTCTGTGTACCTGCGTTGATCTCCCCCAATTCTTTTCCAAGCTTCAACATACCTCACTCTGCCAAGTACCTATCTGTCCATCTATTACAATTTCTTCCCAAGCGCCAGCGTCTGTTCCTCCGACTCCATTAACTCCTGGCTACATCCAGATTCTCTTCGTTGCCTGCATGCTAAAGTATAACTCTGCTCACTTCCTACTCATTGCCATTTTTGGTCATTGTCTATAAACGCACCCATCTGGGTTTGACGAGCTTCTGTCTTAAGTCTGGTTACGCCTTACAACTATACTCAAATCTTACCCATAATGAGTGAGTAATTGAGGTTGTTTAAAGAGTAAGAAATAAAAAAAGGCACACCGTCTTGGGAAAACTGAGTAGAGGTTGGTCTGATATTGCCTGATGAGAAATGGATTATTTTTCTGTGGTATAAATCTTTAATGATTTTTATGAGTTCTTCAGTGAAAGATAAATCTGTATATGTAATGTTTACTAAGATTACAGATGCTTTGTCATTGTAAAAAAAAAATGGTTTGGTTGTCGTAGAAAAATATAAGAAAGAATGCATCAGTTTCTACCAACGGTGCATAGTTACCCTATAAATACCTGGAAAGTGATGTCTGACTCATGTCGGAATGTCATTGTTACAGTGTAATGGCAATTTTAGATTTGCTTTCAAGTGTTTTATATCTTTAGCGATTTAGCAACCGCTGTTCAAACTGCTAATTGCTATAGTTGCAGTGCTTCAATTTTATTCAAACATTGCCTTTCAAGCATGTCATCTCGTAGCTCACTAACTAACCTAACTAAATCTCGGTAAATACTTAACCATAACATTCCATGATTGTACACTGGATTTCCTATTAATACGTCCTTAAAAAGAGGTGAATAAAAAATATTTGTGGTATATTGTATACTTATTCAAATATTTAAAAATATATAATTATAATAGGGGCAGCACAGTGGCTTAGTGGTTAGCATTGTTGCCTCAGAGCAAAAAGGCCCGGGCAGAGACTTTATGTGTGGAGTTTGCATGTTCACCCCATGCTTGGTGGGTTTCTCTGGGTATTCAAAAAAAAACATGTATTATTTAGGTTATTCTAAATCACCCATAGGAGTGAGTGTGTGTGTGGCCCTGGGATGGACTGGTGACCTGTCCAGGGTGTACCCCTCCTGCCTTTCACCCTTTCAGAGATAGACTCCAGGAAATACCCATTACCCCAAATTAGGGAATAAGTGGGTATAAAAGATGAATAAATTAATTACTTAAAAATTATAATATTAAAAAAACCCACAAGATATATGCTCATTTGGCCAATGCAGCATACTAAGTAAGTGCTTAAGCTTAAGGGGCTTTCTTAAGGATTTAACCATGGCAGCTTTGTGGTGCTGGGATTTAAACAAATGACCTTCTGATCTGTAACTCAAGGCGTCAATCACTGGGCCACCACCTTTCACTCCAGTAGAACATGACATTTACCTGAAAGTCAGCACAAGAATTTTTATTCACTATTCTCACCCCAGACATATTGCCACTATGCACTGTGTGTTCTATCATTTCCCTGTAATTTACGCTTGAAATGGCTTGCAATTTACATTACAATCCAGCAACAGTCAAACAAAACAGTTTTTTTGCATTAGCTGAATAACTGTAAATGTTCTTTTATGCTTAGAGAATTGTTTCTCTTCCCGAACCACATTGTAAAAGTTTTACAAGATATAAAACAATAAAAAACACTAAACTGAGCAAATAGCAGTAGGGTATTAAAACATTACAAATACTTCAATCGAAACCAGGCCCAGCTCTACTGGAGGGCCGAGACAGGGTGAGATGGGCCCGGTCCACCTATCTGGGAAAAGCGTAAAAGTAAGAGGGAAAAAAATGTGCTATCAAATGCTAATATAGATATATTATCTTCTATATTTTAACACTAATATAACACTAAAATGTGCTGTATATTTTGGACAAGCATAAACCTAACAAAAAAGTATACGTATCCATATCCCTATCAACCCGTCCCGTCGATTTAAACAAATGTAATGCTATAAAGGGGGGACATTGCACATCTAGGCGTATAATAGAGTTGATATGTGGTCACTGATGTTGCACCGGTGTATCCTGCATATTAGGTGGTGCCACCACTTTTTTACCACCCCATGCTCCATGTCTACTGTCAAACAATCACTACAGGAATGTTTAGGCCTGAACAGCAACACATAGGGACAGTTTTACTTTCTTTTTCCCATCACTGCAGACACAGACTACTCTCTATGAATATTAGATCAGATGACCTCTGCAAATGTAGCATATCAACAGCGAACTAATCTACCTCTGCTGTCTTTGTTTTGCACATGCACATTACTTACATTGCATACTGGACACATTGCATACTGGACACTTGACTGCACATTTGCACGAATAGTCATTTTTATAGAATTGCATTTCATCTCCTGTTTTTTTTTTTTTTTTTTTATTCTTATGCCATTATAATTTGTCATAGACTGCTGGGAAGATATACACAGAGTAAGAATTTCATTTGCATTGTGCGACAGTCGTTTCCTGTCCACACAACTATAACTATAAACTCTTAAATCTTTTTCCTTTAGCTTAGATGATTTTTGGAGAGAAAAAGTGCACGTTTTATGGTTTTAAAAGAAGCCTCCTGTGCACGTTCAGTCTTACGCACTCGTCTGACGGCGCACAGATCAGAAGCGAGCTCGTCGCGGATTGGCTGGTTGTCTCTTTGAGGCGTGGATGCTGCACCTAAACATCCCTCCGCCGCCCAATGATATCAAGCGGACACTTGCGAAAGGGAAGTGGTTTCTTGGTGAGCTCGCAAACCGTTTCAGCATCCCTTGGTCAGTCATCATCGCACAGCCAATGGTGGAGTGGCTCAGAGTTGCCTCCCGCTTCACCGGTCCCTCCTCACCTCGCTGTCCTCGACGTGCACGCGCGTGGTGGTACCCAACGCTTGCGAAGAGGAGGAGGAGGATGTGGCGCGCGGAGGGGAAATGGCTGCCGAAAACAAGCCGGAAGGTAAGAGGCAAAAAGCTTGGGGATTGAAAAAAATGTCTTTTTTTGTTGTTTACTACTAATGACAACAGTGTGAATGGAGTGCAAACATTGACGAGCGGGTCGAGGAGGCGCGCAACTTGCGATGTGAGATGCTTCTCGGGTTTCCGCATTTATCCGGACACACTCGTTATTTCTCCATCATTACCCTAGCCAGCTATAGGAGCTAGCCAGCAATATGTATTATATATATAAAAATAAAAAAACAATTTGATAATAGAGATACTTTAATAAAAAAATAAAACGTTGCAAGAATAAACGCTTTCTCTAGGCGCATCAGCTCAGAGAGCAAACTTACTGACAGCACCGGGCTCGAGCACCAACTTCTCTTTTATTCATGAAAAAGGAAACAAAAATTGTTTTTTAAGTTGCCAGTGGAAGAACTCACTGCTTTTATCCACCAAATCTTAACATTTGCATCTGTCAAAAGCTTGTTTGTCTTGAGGAATAAGTTCTAACCCTAGTGCTGTGTTACTTTCTGTGCTCCAAAGTACTGTAGATGCATGGACTATACAGAAACTAGAACAGTTTCTCTTAATATTATAAACAACAACAACAACAATAACAACAACTAATGGCACGTACTGTCACGTCTTTGAAAAAACAAACAAACTTTCCATGCACTGCCAAAGAAGTTTTGTTAAAGCTCAATAGTAGCTCTTAGAGTAAAAGCTTTTAGAGTCTCTTTATAGTGATGCAGTTATTTGATCTATTTCTTTTTTAAAAAAATCCACCTGATCTATGGATTTAGTTTGATCACAGAAATAATGCTGTTGATATAGAGGGTTAGGCTGATCTGACTCCCGCCGTGTGTTTAGATAGGTACAGTAGGTATACCTCTTTGCTCCTGCTTCTTTTAACTCCGAACTTAGTGCAGGAACTATTTATAATAACAGATGTAGCTGTTTTTAGTATAGAATTGAACGTCATTATTGGTTGTTTTAGTTTATGAGAGAAGCAATTAGATGAATAAAGATAAAGATTATCTGATTCCAGCCACAGGGTGGAGACCTTGTGTTAAAAAAAACTTCAATGAGGAAAAAAAAAAAGGATTGAACTGCCAATCATCACATTATTGCTGTGATTTTGTGATGACTTATGTGAGAAGCGTTAAACTTAAAGAGTTTAAAAGGACATTCCGATGAATTCCCTTTAGTGACCTTCTCCTAAAATCTAAGCAAGAAACAGCACTCATGCATGACTTATTGACTTATCACCTTGTAATTACCAAGCTATGAATATACAATAAGTGATCAAAAATAATAGGATGACAGGAGAAAAAAAGTGCGGTGGGTTCGAACCCATGCTGGCCCACAGGGGGGTGGTATTGAGCTTTGTTGGTCGCCACAGTACACGTCTGTTTTACTATGCATGGCGTGTCAACTGAGAACGGGAGAATTGGAATAAAGAGATATCTACCTTTTGTGTTGAAAGCATCACATGGCTCAGGGCTACCCAAGCTTGTTCTCTATTTGTTACAGATGCAAACAAACACATCCAGACTTGTAATGTGCACCACATTTATGTTCTTCCCCCCGCTGCCACGTGCTTTTGAAATCGTCAGAGCTAAGACTCCCCTGGCAGAGCAGGTTGAGTTATTTTTGCCATTCTTGTGAGGTCAACGTGTGGAGGAGGAACATGTGTCACACACTTACACATGAATGTAGCCATTTTTTGAGCTGGAGAAGTTAAGGGCTTTTAGTTTTGCATGTGTACATTTATTTATATATTATATATATATATATATATATATATATATATATATATATATAGAGAGAGAGAGAGAGAGAGAGAGAGGAGAGAGAGAGAGAGAGAGAGAGAAAAGAAAGAGCGGGATAAATGAGCAGTTATATATATATATATATATATATATATATATATATATATATATATATATATATATATATATATATATATATATATATATACACACACACTATACCCTACTGTTCCAGTTTCATGCTCTAGGCCTACTTAGTAGCAGAGTGGAACACATTGTGTTGTGTGTAGTTTTATACATTTCTTTACCTTTTTGATTACGATCTGTCCCATAACCTTTTGTCCTTGAAGCAGCAGTGTATGTGTTGAGCGGTGCTCTCCAGGGCTTCAGTATTTTACAGATTTTTTTTGCACATAAGAACAGGCTGTTCTTTGCTAGAGGCTGTTATGAAAACATGGATAATATCTTTTACGTCCCACTGAGTGCTTCTGTCCCCTGGTTTGACCCTTTACGCATTCAGAGAATTCCGGTTGTGACCGATACAGCGTTTGATGATAGCAGATTATCAGATGAATCAGCAATCGTAAAACTATTTTAAACTAAGCTGTTATAAATAATCCAGTTGGGTTTATATTGCAGTCCAATTGGTAATATAGGAAAGACACATAACCGTCAAAAATCTCTCAGTATATACTGTGATTTATTGTGAACTATTGGAAATCTGCTAAATCAGTCGGTTAAATTTATTCATTTTGGGGGGGGGGTGTTTATTTGTTATACTAAAATTTTTAAGATTGAAGAGAACGGTTCAGTAACACTTGGAAAAAAATGACGTGAACAGAGCTCTAGTTCCCCCCTTTTTTAAACTTTAGCAGAATATAAAATGAGTTTCGGAGGAAAACCACGTTTGACTAAACAGACAGTGTAAAAAAAGTACTAACATTATTATTCTGTGAAAATGTCACTGCAAAAAGAGCTATTTTTAGGCATACTCTCCCCCCTGAACAAATAGACATAACAAAAATCTTCAAACTCTATGCATATTTGTGAGGTAAAATAGCTTATTTTAATGTTATTAATCTCTCCATTTGTTATTAGCTGAAAAAGCGAACAGTGTAAAAAGAAAGTGCAAACTTAAGAACGTCGATACAAAATGACAAAAAATTTGTGTGTGTGTGTGTGTGTTTGTATACACACATTTACATATGTTGTAACATGACCCTGTTTCTGTGGTACTCATGCTAACCCTAACCTTCCTACTCACCAATAAGCGAGTTAGCTATTTATCTGCGAGTTAGCTATTTATTTAGCTAGCCAACGGTGTAAAACTGATGACAGTTCACAAATAACAATAAAAATGAAAAATATTTTAAAGCAGTGCAGTGTTATATTTTTTTTAATATTATATTTTTGAAAATATTATAGTAATTCTGTTGTAACACTAGCTTTAGCCTTGCTAGTTAGCGAGCTAGCTAGTTGTTTGCCGAACTAGCAAGCGGTTCTATTTCACACATTTTTCCCATTTAAAGGTAAAACACTTATACGCTAACTGATTTTTGGTGTTTTATATGATAATTGTAAAAAACCTGCTATGTAGCAGTTTAGTAAGTTTGTATTTTAGAAGTCAACTGGATTTTTATTCAAGACTATACAAGTTCACAAGATTCTACCTTTCATAACCCAGAAATAAATAGAAATCATATTCATACGTTTATTAAAATAAAAAAAAATCAGTTTTACTGAGACTCGTTTGGTGATGTCTTTGCTTCACGACACCTCATTTAGCTCGCTGGTTAATTATAGGGTTTGGTAAGTGTGTGACATCACCGATTTGACATTAAGTATGAACTTTATATTTGAATTGGCTCTGTGACATGGAATAAACATATAATTAGCATTTAAATGTTGCACGGCTGTATAATTTGTATAAACAAGCTCAATACATCTTATTACTTAATTAAAATTCAATCTGATACGTTAAGATATAAACAGCACAGTAAAATACGTATAAAAAAATCCGATTTTTAAAAATCTTAGAAACAAGCTAACTGTTTTATTCTATCTCGGAGCTGTGGTAATGATTTATTTTCTAGCTCAGCATCAGTATTGATATTAACTTCAAAAATCTCATGTCGGCCAAGCTCGAGTGGCGATCTGCTTGGGGATTTATAACTCTATTAAATGAATTAGATCTAATGTGTGTAGGGGGGTGGATGAGTTTAACAGTGCGTGCTGTAACGTAGAAACAGATGTTATCCAGTTGTGTTCTCTTACTTGCTTCAGTCAAGCAATCAACGTTTTTTTAGCCAAAAAAAAAAAAAAAATCTAAAACAATGTAAATAAAGCTAAACGTCCCCCCCCCCAGAAAAAAAATCCTTAAATAGTTTTGAATCTGATTCTTTCTGTGCAGGCAGGACAAAATTTCTTGCATATTTATTTTTCACTGCTCAGCAAAACCAAGGGAAAGTGGAAGATGAGAAAAATAAAAAAATATATATATACAAGCAAACTATCTGACACTGTGGAATCAATTGGCGTTGTTACCCCATAAGGAATTATCTCAGAAAAAAAACCCCAGAGTGAAACCAAAAATGTTTTTTCAGCAATTACACCAAGACTGCATCGCTTTTGGAAAAGCCCGTACAAGCAGTTCATCTGCACTCTCACATCATCTTTTCGTTACATATTCAGGACTTTTACATTAAATTTTTTATCAGAGATGCCACATTGATCTTTTCAAGCTAAATTATGGAGTTAGATACTCGATCTACAGCACATCCACATATACTGTAAATAATAAACAGTGTGTGTTTAGGTCTGCTGAAATGAAAACACACACTGTTTCATCTGCTACAAGATCAAAAGAGATTGCTTTTGTACCGTCTCGAAGCTCAGGAATGAACCTAAATAAATATCCACATGTCTTCACCACAAGGGAGCAACTTAAGTCAAAACAATCCCTTCTGCCCCTCTGAACACGCACAATGAAACAGCAATGTAGACTTGGTGGAGAGAGAGAAGTGAATTTGGCACACTGAACCCAAAAGCTGACTTAAACAGATTGCATGTGAGAAGTGATCCTATATGTCCGAGTTGCATGGGGAGGGAAGCTCAAGTTCACTGCGAGTAGTCAGTAACCGATCTGTGTGTGTGTGTGTGTGTGTGTGTGTGAGAATGTTAAGAACGTAGAACATCGCAATGTTAAGTTTTTTTTGCAGTTTTTCCAGTCTCTTCTCTTTCTCTACCCTCTCTCTTCCTGCTTCCGGAAGGACTGAAGAAAATTCGTAATCAGGATCGAATGTACAGATCAGCTGTGTGTTATTCCGGCCATGCTGCTCCTAAGGGTGTCAGTGATGACACAGAGATGAACAGTAAGAGCTGGTTATTAATATTGCATCCGTGGCATTGCTCGAAGGGGCCACTTGCTGGCTGATCTATTATTCATTCATCGATTCATTTATTTACTTCTTGATTTCATTATATCTTCCTCCTTCTCCACTGGGAGTTCCTTCCCACAGCTTTTTTTTGAACCTTGAAGTGTCTTCTTGACAGCAGCATGCTATCAATATCACAAGTGTTGCCATTTGCTAAGAGCCAAACCTGTCCATAAAGGCTGCATTACACCAGACTCACATACTAAATGATGCCATCCGCTACACTGCTGACCTTCTAAAACTCACTACTACCGTCCATCTATGAGCCCAGACTTCATCATGTTGATATTGCAAAGTAGGCAAATCTGTGGTTTGTTGAAATGGTTGCTAAAAACCGTGTGCAAATCTCATTTCGACAGAGAAAACAAATGTTTTCTTTTCAGAATAAAAACGCTATTTGCCTTTAGATCAATTATGTGTATTAATGTATGCCGACGCATAGAGCGTTGATTGCTCCATTAGTACTCCAGAAGTCTCCATGCTTAATACGCATCGAGCTGCGCTCCTGCCGCCCCTGGAGAATTTGTTGATCTGTGTAATTAAGTGCGTTTATGTTTGCAGTAATTTAGAAAACGGAGCCAGATCACGCTCATCTCCTTGTTGTGCTATTCACTGATTATGCTCTTTGAGTTCAGTCCTCGTTGCTTCAAAGCCGTGTTTTAATAAACGCTCATGTGGGACTGGAAAGCGAAAGGCAGAAGCTGCCGTTTGCATTCATTCAGCATACAGCTGTGCATTTATCTCTCTCTCTGCCTTTCTTTCTGTCTGCCTGTCTGTCTGTATGCACCATATTTCTGGGCTTGCTTAAACCAGTCACTAGGATTCCATCCCGCTTGCATGTAGCATGATCCATCCGTTCTGCGTGACTGTGTCTGGCAGCATAGTTAACACGTTCAGCCTGGAGGTTTGTGTGTAACTAGGACTGTTAGGAAAAAAAAAAGCAACATCCTGTCCGAAGCAGGTAAACCACTCAAGTGAGTAATTGTGGAAGTGGTTATGATAAGGATAAAGGGCTTTAGTGGGGATCTGGCACTGTGTCCTCTTATTGTCTAGTGTGTGTGCATGTGTGTGCGCTCAGGTCCCCACTTTCTTTTTCCCTGAGATGGGATTTTCATGGATGGGTAACTTTGGCTAAGACTGAAAACACATAAGGAGCCGTTGCCCCCACCCCCCACCCCACCCCTTAGGTCAGGCAGATATTATAGCTAAATAAAGACACTGATTTTAGCTTCTCTAACAACTTTTGTTCTAAGCAAGCGCGTTCACATCAAAGTAGAAAGCTTCATTTAGAGCGATTAACTTTTATACCCACATATTAGCTGAGGTTAGAAAAACAAACAATGTCACTTAATTACATTTAATTATTTAATTTTTTGAGTAATTAACAGAGAAAAGGTCAAAAGCAAATTTTCACCTTGTTTTAGTTTGGGGATGGAGAGTGTGGAGTTAGTGGTGCTTAGAGGACATTTCACTTTATAAAAAAAAGCCTAATAAAAGCCTTTATTCAAATATGTTCTTTTGCCCTATTAGACTATTCATTAAGCTTTAAAATATTGACCTTGAAGCCTCCAACCCTACGCTAATGATTTTCAATCATATTGCACAAATATTCACTATTTCAAGGCCCCCAGAACTGAAGAACTTTTACCCTTCAACAAGACGATATTCAGAGCTGTTTCCTGTCATGGCCTTGTGATTAATAGTGCTCAGTGTCCTGCCATCCATGAACAAACCACAGCACCGTGACATGACATTGGTAGATGTGGAAGTGAAAACCTGGTAAAAGAAAAAAAATAGATCCAGTTATAGACCTTTGACTGACATGTCATCTCTTAAAAGCGATTCTGTACCTAATTTGCTTTGATATGTCTCCCCTCTCAGTAGCATTATGATTGTTCTGGCTTTTGTAGTTAAGCTAAAAGCATGGCTTTGACATTTAATCTGGACATGTGTTCATTTTCCTGAAAGCCTTTGCCGCATATAGACAAGCTTGTGATCTAGATCTAAAAAGATGGTGCTAATTAAGTGTGTAGTCTGGTGCAATCAAAGCTGTCTTTTAAAAGCGAGTGCACCTATCAACAAGTCTCATTGATTTCGGTTGAAGGGACAGTCTAGACTATGTATGCTAAAATTTGAGTTTTTGAGTTGCAAGTATTTATAAAGCCATCCATAATTTGTAGCTATAGGAAACCTTAACAATTTCCCCTAGCTGATTGTCTCTGATTGCCAGCGTTGTGATCTTGTTAGCTAACGCGACTTGTTAAAGAAGAATGTTCTTCATTAGCAGGGCTGATAACAATCTGGGATAAGTCTTTCTTCTTTATCCAGCTTATTATTACACTCGATTGTAACATCTGTTTCTGAAAGAAAGCCTGCGTTGAAATTGTAGTCACTGATTTAATTATAGGACAAAATTTGGGTTCCCTTCTTTGATTTTGTCTAATTCTTCAAATATTTGAATGTCAGGACACACTTTTGTCAAGAAGTTATACAATCTTAAACTACACATGGTAAAAGTGCTGTGTTAGTGTCGTAAACACCCTAATACTTTTAAATAGCCATTAAAAATAACCCCTAAAAACATTTTAGATTTAAAAAATGTTAATTTTGACTGAAATGCTAAAGTAAACCATTCGCATGTCAGGTGTGAGAGATGGTGCATCCACAATTTCTTAGCATTTAAGTAGACACTACATTTAAGTTAGCAAGTAGTACCAGACTGTTTCAAGTATGTTCTATACTCTGGTTTCGGTTAGTGTAAAAAAAAAAAAAAAAATCTGACATACTACAACCTCCATGTTGATATTGTTATGAAACATACAACGTCACAGAAGATTGAATGTACAGCTTAATAATGTTTACTTGGATTATAAAGAACAACTGCTAATAAACCACTTGAAGCACTTGAAAAGTGACGCGTTGCTGCTTTCCACCATTTTTTAATTTGACAAATCGTCTCACCCGTGGGCTCCTGGAATAGTTACGTGTTCATCGTATTGAGTACTTAAAAATCCCGAAGTCAATAGTAGAAGTAGATCACTCAGGAACTTTTTGTGTACTGTTTTTTCGATTTACTAAAGGTTCATACTACTTGACGCACATACTCGGTTCCGACTACTATATAGTATGAATGTATGCAATTTTGGATGCAGCCAAAATATTAAGGCTTGTAAAAATAGTTATGAATTAGGTAAGAATATTGATACATCTAACTGTATATCGCAATATATTTTTTGGCGATATTTTATAGGGTATTAATATACTAACCTTTGGTGTCAATACATATTTAAACTATTTTTAAAAATGAATTTAGTTAATATTGAATTAAAACCCTCAGTTTGGGTCAAACTACATCCTCCTCCAATCCTGTAGTTGTCGCTGACACATACGGCAAACATGCTGGAAAAAATAAGGGGGCCGCCATTTTTGTAATTATTTGTTTATCATTAGAGCAGCACAGTGGCTTAGTGGGTAGCATAGTTGCCTCACAGCAAGAAGGCCCGGGTTTCATTCCAAGGTGGGGGCCTTTCTGTGTGGAGTTTGCATGTTCTCCATGTGCTTGGGTGGGTTTACTCCAGTTTCTTTCCACAGTCCAAAATCATGGTGATTCTAAATTGCCCATAGAAGTGAGTGTACGTGTGGCCCTGTGATGAACTTGCAACCTATCCAGGGGGTACCCCTCCTGCCTTTTGCCCTTTTAGAGACAGCTGGGATAGGCTCCAGCAGATCCCTGTGAACCCGAGTTAGGGAATAAGCGGGTATAGAAGATAAATGAAAGAATGTTTTAAATTATTTGAAGTATTGATTATGTACTTTATATTTGTGAACCATAGTGAATCGTGAGGCCCTTGCCAGTACACATCCTCACTAAAGATGCTGCAGAATCCTCGAAAGAAATGCCCACAAGTTTACCTGAGACTAATGGTGCATTTAAAAATAAATAAATAAATAAAAGGACAGTTTGAAGTTATCTAGAAGTTTAGAGTTTAAAGATTTTAATTCTTTTAACCTCTCTGTAAAGTTAATTTTTTTCAATAAATATTTAAATAACATTTATTTGAATTATTTTTCAATGATTCTTTGCTTTCTAAAATATGTTGTCTTTCACAGTACAGTCTAATGTAAATATGCCCAAAAGTTTGTGGACATCCGACCATTACATTTATATGTTGCACAAGTAGTGCAAGATGTGTTTTCATGCTGTAGCATTACAGTTTTCCTTCACTAAGATGCCCAAACACTGTTTCAGCATGACAATTTCCCTGTGCACAAAGTTCAAGATCATTGCAGTAGAAGTACTTGATTGTCCCTCACAGAACCCTGATCTTTACACCTTAACAACTGTGAAAACCTTCGGGAGGTATCCCAACACAACTGAACCCATGACTTTCTTGCATGGTAGTCTGACCTCAGTAATGCTTCTATGGCTGGATGATCTCCCTCAACATGTAGAAAAAAGCATGTAAGTTAAAAAAATGGACTGACTTTGGAATTGGGTTCAATTCCAAGCACACAATGTTGTGATGGTCAGGTGTCCACAAACATCTATACAAATATAGTCATTTCGACTGAATTGTTACTCACCACTTAAACCATAGACTCATTCTGTAATATCTAAATAAATGTTTCCTAACAGAAAATATGTTTTTAATCTGTTTATCTTGAGCGTTTGCCAAATAATAATAATTTAGAAATGATAATGTAAATAAGACACATTAATATAAAACCTGGGATTTGCTTTACTTCTCTCTTTGTCAGAGCTGCTGTTATTGAAAATAAAGCTATCCTTTGTCATCAATTATTCATTTATCTTCTATACCTGCTTTTTCCCTAATTCGGGGTCACAGGGATCTGCTGGAGTCTATCTCAGCTGTCTCTTAAAGGGCAAAAAGCAGGAGGCGTACACCCTGGACAGGTCACCAGTCTATCACAGGGCCGCACACACTAACACTCACTCCTATGGGCAATTTAGAATCACCAATCAACCTAACATACATGTTTTTGGACTGTGGAAGGAAACCGGATTATCCAGAGTAAATGTGGGAATCAAACCCATGCCATCTTGCTGTGAGGCAACCATGCTAACCACTAAGCCACCGTGCTACCCGGTCAATAATTCAACATTTCCCAAAATAGAGAACATAGTTTGGAAGATGCAGAATATTGCATAAGGTTGACTATCACAAACATACCAGACTTACTCCCCATTTTAGCTGTTAGATTAAGCTGCACTTTTGTAGTCTGTTTTTTCACCACAATTTGGGGATTAAGTGTGAGATCCAGCATGTGTTTGTTTAGCTATGCTACAATAATATCAGCGAATATTAATGAGGTCATTAGTGTAGTCGGTGTTCCAGTTTATCCCATAGGTGTTCATTGGTGTTGAGGTCAGGGCTTTGTGCAGAGCACGCTACAATCGTAACACACCATGTCTTCATAGTGATTCTGGAACCCTGTTCGGGTTATTTTAGTTCCAGTAAAGAAATAATGTAATGCTACAACATGTAAAGAGATTTTAGACAATTGTGTGCTTAACATTTGTAGCAACATTGTAGAGAGGAACCACATATAGAGCTGATGTGGTTCCTCTCTACATCAGCTCTATATGTGGTTCCTCTCTACAATGTTGCTACAAATAGAGCTGATGTAGAGAGGAACCACATCAGCTCTATATGTGGTTCCTCTCTACAATAGAGCTGATGTGATTCCTCAGCTCTATTGTAGAGAGGAACCACATATAGAGCTGATGTGGTTCCTCTCTATATCAGCTCTATTTGTAGCAAAAAACCACATATAGAGCTGATGGTCAGGTGTTTACATACATTTGGCATTATAGTGTATCCTTTTCCAAAATTGTTAGTTGTTTCTTAACATGAGATTTCTGTCATGTAGTTGTGGTCTATAGTAGTGCACGGATCATGAGTATAATTCAGGGTGGCCAAGTGTCTAATGCAGGTTCCTTACAGCATCTTGTAGTATTCACTTCTGCTCAGATTTAATTTGTACACCACTTCAACAGCAGAAATTGTCATGAAGCAACTGTACAGAAATTCCAGACAAAAATTTCATATTTATAAATGTATCCTTAAGAAGCGGGCCATAGGAAATACTCCCTGTGACGACATAAGGCGAAATCCTTGACAAGAATGAGACTCGTAAGGAAACCCGTCGTCATCTGGCTGACATTAAAGAGTGTTTCTGGTATTATGTGTTCTCTTGCACAGCTACAAATCTCATGAATTATTTGTTCTTCCTATATGGTGAAATCTGACAAGTGCGCCTACAGAAGGCTGTGATGGTGTGCATAAGAATATAGCATCTGTCTGTAATATCCATGGGGTAACGCTAAATTTAGATGACGTGCCAATCTCTGAAAAGTACAAGCTTTTTTTTTTTTTTTGAAGCAGCTGGCCTGCCAGGTCTTTGTTTAAATTGAGTTCATCAGTTGAGCTGTGGGCGTCAGTAGCTCAGTGGAATGACGGACTGCTACCAAACAGCCCGATGGCTACCGCTCTCCATCACAGTGGGAGGTGTGGAGGAGCAATCGAGTATTTCAGTGCCGGAAAAACGATTCGGGTCTCGCCGGAGGATTGAAAGGTAGGGCCTTGTTGTTTTAGCCGGTTTTATTGCATTCATGCTCTTGCATCCTTGATAGATTGATTTAAAAATAACTTTCACTACCACAGTGCCCTGATTATTATTTCAATTCATTTTTCTGGCCCTTTGGTCACAGGAGGCATGCTTTATTAGATTAGTATTGAATGGATCAATACTGCAGTTGAGAGTGATTTTTATAACCGCCATCTGTTGTAATGCCAGGTGACTTGTGGACTACAGGGAGCCGCTTTACAGTCTTCTGTTCTAGCGCTCGTGTGCCGAATTAGCGTCCCCATTTCACGTCTAGTCCAGAGTTTATGCGCTGAATATGGAAAAGATTATACGCGCACCATTTAACTCTGCCTGAATTGATAAAACATGCTTTTAATATTTTACAACATCCATAATGGTAATCCTGCTTGCAGGGAAAGAACAGAAAGGGCTTTGGAGATGTTTGACGAATCTAGGCCTGCTTTTGCATTACAGCTACACCTCACTGAAGGAGGCAACAATTATAAGTAAGTTGTGTCAGTCAGCGAGCAAGCACGCAGACAAGTGAGAAGCGAGCAGGAGAAAAAGACAGAGCTTCGCGTCATGCGAGGTATCGATTTAAGATTTGTTTTTGTCAGCCCTCTCCAGTTTCATGACCTGCTCAAGTCTCCAGGGTGACACCAGTGCAAGCTAGCATGACTGATATTGTTAAAGCTCCTGATCAGACTCCTTTAGGAGCAGTATCAGGCATAATCTAAGGGATTTTTCCCCCCACCTCTATCTTTTGGTCAGACACGCTTACCAGTAGATGTAATCAAAAATAACTGGAGCGTTTGAAGAGCATCAGAGTGTAAGTATAGACAGAGCATTATGGGTGTAAGAAAACATCAGCAGAAAAATCACAGTTTTTTAAAGATGAGGCAAGGACAAAAAATGGCCCAGTTCTGTGGATGCATACACACTGACAGGAGGTCTAAGTTCAAGAAGAGTCACTGATCCGAATCTGATGTCATGGTTGGGTTTCTCCACTACCTGGATTTCTTTTTTTTTGTGTGTGTGTGGGGACGGAAAACACAAGCTGAAAGAAAAGTTTGATTCCATTATCTCTTTTTATCGTCTGTTTTCATTTTGCTGTTACACTTCTCACCGTATTCTTCCCATTTCCCCATCTATGATACCTCTTTTTCTTTCTCCCTACTTGTGTTTTTTGACCGCTTTCTCTTTATCACACTTACCTTCTTTATTATTTTTTTCAGCTCTATGTCATATTTTTCCGTGTCTCCCTTTTTCTATCTTCCCCACATTTTCTTCGCCACGTGGGCATGTGGGCTTATTCTCCTGATCAGCCTGGGCTCTATAATTGGCTGCCTCCCAGCTCAGCTCAGCTTAGCACTGCACATATAATATAGTGACATTCCAGTTTCTAATATAGCGCCGTTCCCGTTTCAGCCTGCTCTGCACTTTAGGCCCTAACAACTTGATTGTTTTCCACTGGGAGAGAGACTGAGTTATGCTAATGCTTTCGGTGTCGTCACTGTTTTCAGCCCCGAAAACAAAGTGTATGAATCAGCAATGGAGGTTTGCTTGGGTTCGGTGGCGTGTGTAACCCACATCCACGCGAACAAGGGAATGGCTTCCACTCAGCATCTGCAGCTGTAGCTGGAGTTAAATCTTCGCCGTTCTCTTGTTGTGTTATTATTGTGTGTATTTTTCCACAAGCCGACCACAGTTCTCTCTTGTTTATTTTATTCCCCCTCTTTGCCCTTAGCAGATTTTTTTTCTGATTTAGTTCTCTAATGTCACATACTGTAGATGCGTGTATGTGTATGTGTCTGTATGTATATAGTATTAGGGCTGTTATTAGTAAGAGCCACACTATACGATACATATCACGATATGTATTGTTATATATTGCAATACATTACATATTGCAACACAAAAAATAGCGACGAATACAAATCCAGAGGCGTCTTTATTTTTTTCTGCTTCTGAGATAATGTGTCATTAACAGCCACAGAAGCATAGGAAGAAGTTGTTTAACATAATCTGAGGGTTTAAATTAAGTAACAATGTAAACGTAATCTATATTAAAGCATTAATATAATATAGTAAAGCATTATTTAATTATGTATCGATACTCGAGGTTAGTATTTTGAAAAAAATATTGTGATAGTTAGCTGCATCAATATGTTTACACAGCCCTATATAAAATATTTTTATTCTGTCCTAATTAAATAAAGCAGCATCCTGGGAATGAATTAATATTAAGTGGTGCTTCTTATACTATTAACTTCCAAGTAATGAGCCTTGTCTTCTGCCACATTGGTTTAATTTAGTAAAAAGAAAACAAATGACAGACTTTCTAATATCTGTCCCATACTGCATACTTGGAGAAGCTACGCAGTATTTTACAACTAACGACTTCTCCCTTATTCTTAGGATATTCTCAACATTCCAGTTCCACACCACTTCTTTTAATATCTTGATTTCTTTTACTGGTCACCGCACTGATGTCGAAAAGAAGTAAAAAGCTCTAAAACATTACCTTGACAGGTTTACGTGATACAGGTTTTTGAGCCCCGGTCTTGCTCTGTGAGCCATAGGAGAAAATGATTACATCAGTAGGAGTGTTTGGGAAAATGTTATAGCTCCTTTTGATCAGCCAGACACAGAGACGGTGCTTAATTACAATCGGAGTGTGTGCCTTGGACACGATTGATCACAGACAGCAGGCAGTTGAGCAGAGAGCGAAAGAGAGAGACAGAGAGATACTGTGTGAGCTGCTGCTACTCTCATCTACTCATGAGCCTGTCTGAGACCAGCAATAGTACAAATCACACTTTTACTTTCTTTACTAATGCAGTAACGCTACAGTTTTTCAGGGTTTTTTAGTGTACAGTGAAATCCTGTATCCTGTATTCCTATATGAAGCTATAAACTTTACATTTTTAATTTTTACAATTTGATATGATGAATATACGCTATTTTCCATTGCAGTTTTAAATTTAATTTAACAGGATATGTACTGTAGGGCAATTTTTGTTAAATATATATAATATAATATAATATATATAATATATAATATAATATAATATAATATAATACATGCATAATTTCTTTTACTTAATTATAAACTCTTATAAAATGCCCTCATTTGTTGATCTAATTTATTGATTTTACAATTACACATAAAATGTAATTGTGTATTCATGAAAACACAGTTAGTTCAGAAGATGTGTGAATTATGCAAAATTTATGTAAAAAAAACCTTGGTCAGCTTCAAATAATTTAACTGGGATCCCAGGTTAAACTTTTAAGTTTAAAAATGCTTATTAATATTAGAAACCCAAAATAATTGAAACTAAATATTTTATATGATTGTCCTCTAAGGAAGCAATTCAAACTGAATCTATAAGAAACGACTATTAACCGATAAAAGTTGTGCATTTGGTTGCTGAAGTGCTGCAGTGGATGAGCTGCTTTGTTGGAAAATTTAACTCACTGTGTTTTAAGTGGTCAACTTTTTATTATACTTATTATTTTGTCATTCTGGTTTCATAAAGTTTTGTGGTCGTGCTAAATATAAATATCGTTAACTGTGATGTAACGTGTCTGGTTATAAATATGTGCCATTTATCATTTTATATATAAAAAAAGGACGAATTTGGTTTATAGGCATGTTTTTAATCATTTTAGACAATTTTAGAGCGGCTCAACGTAGAGTCTTTGTTCTAAATTGAGAGAGCAAATTGAGGCACCTTTGAACGATTCCTTATTGGAGACTCCAGAGCAGACCCAGGACCTGCCAAAGAAATTATATTACTGTTGGCCTGAGAAAGACTAGAAATCTCCCAGGAGGAATCTGTGGTACCGACATCCAGTATGATGTCAGCCTGTTGCCACCATGACCCCCACCAGAAAAAGTGTGGAAAAAAATCCACAAACTTTTTCACATAAGATGTTTTTATCCTTCTCTAGGGAAACGATTTAAGGTAAAGATAGGATTTTAAGTAGAATCCAGGAAGATCTAAATGTTAACTATCCTCTGAGCGGCTTTTTCAGTTGTAAAACCCATCAAATGAAACATGTCAGCATTGGATTTTCTTAAGCTGATTAGTGATCTGGCTAGCTACGGGTCAGATAGACAGGTTTTTAGTGGATTCTTTTTTCGATAAAGCTGCGGGGGTATTTGAATTGTACTTCTTCTTCTCCTTTCGGCTGCTCCCTTTTAGGGGTGGCCACAGCAAATTATCTGTCCCCACCTAACCTGATTCTCTACATCCTCTTCACTCACACCCACTAACTTCATGTTCTTGTTTATCGCATCCATATACCTCCTCTTTGGTCTTTCTCTTTACCTTCTGCCTGGTAGCTTCATTTCTAACATCCTCCTACCAATATAGTCACTATCCCTCCTCTGTACATGTCCAAACCACCTCAATCTGGCTTCCCTGATCTTCTCCCCAAAACATCTAACATGAGCCGTCCCCCGGATGAACTCGTTCTTAATCCTGTTCAACCTCGTCACTCCCAAAGAAAACGTCAACATCTTCTGCTAATTCCAGCTCTGCCACCTGTCTTTTCCTCAGCGCCGCTGTCTCTAAGATTTTATCAAACAATTATCTCAATTCTGTACAAGTTTTAATGTGTTTTTTTAGAATATGTTTCTTTAGTACTATTAATGCCTTGAAAAACAGTCAGACCTCAAGCTTAACAAAAGACAATATTTGCCTGTTTGGAGACTGCATGTATTCTGCTCACCTGGAGTGATGCTAAAGCACCTTGTTATTTGCAAGCAGCTGCTTTGTTGCTGTGTTAATTGAGCGAGGCAAATCATCCAAGATACAGTATCTGCTCCCTACTGTAAGAGCAACATATATCTACACAGCTCATTTTTATCACACGGCGTATACCAAATGTCAGAAAAAAACACATTTACATTTGTGGCAGACACTCTTCTCTGGAGAGACTTCCATTTATCTCTATTTATATGTGAGAAGTGGTAGCTTAGTGGTTAAGATGTTGGACTGCAAACCAGAAGATTGTGGGTTTAATTTCCAGGACTACCAGGTTACAAGTGTTGGGCGCCTGAGCAAGGTTCTCAGGCTCAGTTGTATAAATGAAATAAATGTAAGTCGTTTTGGATAAGGGAGTCTGTAGAATGTGTATGTAAATCTCTATTCTTATTTTATCTAATTGAGCAGGTGAGGGTTAAGGGCTTTGCTCTAGGGCCCAGGAGTGGCAGCATGGTGATACTGGGAATTGAACCCATGATCTTCCAGTCAGCAATACAACACCTTAAACAAAGGTGTTGAGCACTCAACCTTTCTTGTCCATTATACAGTCATTATGAACATGATGTAAGTCCTTATTGCCCTTAAAGAATCATTTTTATGGCTTTGTAACAGAAATCCCTTTTGCTTTAGTATAGATAAACAATACATTATTATTATCTACCTATTTAAACAGTTATACTTATCAGCTATTTTTCAAGTGGTGGCCGAGTGATTAAGTGATCAGGGTTTGATTTTCAGCACCACCATTTTCAGCCACTGCTGGGCCCCTGAACGAGGCCCTTAACCCCAACTCACGTTGTATAAAAGAGATAATTGTGAGTCACGCTGGATAAGCGTGCCTGCCAAATGCCGTAAATGTAAATATATTGGAAAGATTATTTCATTGAATGCAATCCTGTGTTAACTGTTCATTGATTTATAGTATTTTTCTCTCATCTTTCATCTTTTAAGATTCAGCTCTGGATTGAATTGTTTTAGACTTGCTTTAAACCAATCAGTGCACAGCCAATAAGTTTTTACTCAGCGGCATAAACCGTTCCGTTAATGTCTCAGAAAGATAATTCAAAAACTCAGAAAACTAATTGGAAAATACATTAGAAATACAATAAAGGACAACATTGCTTCGAAATACATAATATATATAAAAATACTATGCAAAGATGGATAGATTTTTAGACCCAAATAGATAAAATAGGTTAAATGTAAGCCCTTATTAATAAATCCTACGATAAAGAGTTTGAGAACCGCGTCTTTAGGATCGTTTGTCATATCCGACAGTTGTACAACTGATGCAGATCATTAATTAAAAAATGGCTCAAACAAACGTACTAAACATTACTTATCCAACTCTACGGTTGCAGGCAGTAAAGCACTTGCTCCCATACTTTAAATAAGCGCTACTATTAATCCATTGGCGGTGCTGATGTAAAGGGACAGGAGGGCGAGTAAAAGTCAAAGCCGTAGTTGGGAACGATTGTTTTAAGACCACTGGGAAAATGTCATGCTAGTGGATTACATACATTAATTACATATTTAAAATTATGCATTAAAAAGATGATAAGGCTTAATAAATGCTGAGGCAGATGGAACAGCTCAGTATTGCATAAAGCCTTGGGATTATGACTTGAATTAGCCTGCTGTCATTAAAACAAATCTCACGTTTGTATTTGTAGTCAGGCCGGGCCTGAAAAAAAAGATAACAGGAAAAGAATAATAAAAAAAAAAAAAAAAAAAAAAAAAAAAAAATTTCATTTAAAGCTATATTTTTTCCTCAGTCTAAACAGATGACAACATGCTCTTTGACAAATGTCTGCAATATCAAGAGTCGATTGCCTGACAACTAGGGAAAGCATGAGGGATACGCAACAGGGACGCCGCCGCCGCTTTACATGCGGCTTCTGTCATTTCACAAAGCAAACACGGCCTCTGAGGATTTCTCAGAAGAACTGATATTACTTCATTGTGGTTGTCATCTCCTTCTTATTGTGTTATTTTTCATTGTGTGGATTGGATTGAAGGGAAATTGATTTAAAGCAAGGCGCCCTCATACTATGGTAATTTCAATTTTGCACAAATTGCCCACTGCGTCGCGCACACAGCCAGAGCTGGGAATCATGTAATTGGCTTCGCTAGGTGTACCCAGGTATGTCATCAGTGACGTGAGTGGTGTAATAATACGGTGTGAAGAGTAAGCCCATTAACCGTAATCTCGATTTGCAAGCTTTTACTTTACTCCAATTGCAGACTTTATGAAAATGACATGTGAATTGTTATTACACTATTGTAGCAGCATCAGAGTCGTGCTGGTGTTTCTGGCGATGACTCAGAAGTGCTATGGGACGCAGTTGAGTCATCGCCGCTTGGCGCTTTTGTTGTTCTTTCTCAAAAAAACGTAGCCTCTTGCTAAAACTGTAGGATCACGCACTTGTAACTAAGATAGAAGCTAATTAGATTAAAAAAAAAAAAATTCTTGTGCAAATGATTCATAATTGAGTCATGTACATTTCAGCCCGTGCAGGATTTAAAAACGGATTATCGTTCAAATTCCTCTTTTGTATTATTCATCTAAAATCATAAAGGGTAAATGTATAGAGATTAACGCTAAAGCCGTCACTTCTTTGTCGAGGTCTCCGTATCCTGATCCAGCCACGTTCCACGGGGAGGATTTTGGGGTTAGAATTAGGCATATGCGATATAACCGTTTAATCGTCCTTGCAAATTATTACATCAGCAAAATATTTATTGACGCTCACCCTGATTATGTTATCATATTAAACCTGGCATGAATTTTGAGTGAAATCGTAATTTGCTAGTATGAGAATCTTTCCGTTGGACTTTCTTTCCATCATAAAGAGTTTTTTTTTTCCCCAGAAAGAGTTTAATTTCCATCATTATCTAAGATTATCAATTATCTTTATGGTTATAATTACAAGAAATTGTTTCCTGTGACGGTCAATGCACAAATTTTTAGATTAACAATAAACGCTGTTGGCTGTGTAGAGTTAAAACAACATTTAACTTAAGACACATACAGAGTGGTGATTATACCCATAAAAAAAAAAAAATGTCTGTAGTAATTTTGCTGTCATTGCATGTCACAAATGTACTTGGTTTCATATTTAACCTTTTTAAAAAATTTTTAGTTTGTTTTAATTACATTTTATTGGCTACCACTGCTTGAATAGGAAGCCAGTATAGACAATGGATGGATAGATGGCTACCACCAGTGATGGGAATAATGGCGTTTTAATTAATCTGCGTATAAGTATTTAATTAGGGAATAAGCGGGTATAGAAAATGGATGGATGAATTTATGCAATAATTACTTTCCCTGGTAAATAGTTGCTTATATAATAATTTAACTTTTATTCATTTATTTATCTTCTATACCCGCTTATTCCCTAATTTGGGGTGACAGGGATCTGCTGGAGTCTATCCCAGCCGTCTCTGAAAGGGTGAAAGGCAGGAGGGGGACACCCTGGACAGGTTGCCAGGTTTATCACAGGGCCACCAATCAATCTAACAAACAGGGTCACAGGGTCACCAATCAATCTAACAAACAATACATGTTTTGGACTGTATGGAGGAAACCGGAGTACCCAGAATGAACCCATGCAAGCATGTAACCCACACAGAAAGACCCTCTGTCCGGGAATTGAACCCAGGACCTTCTTGCTGTGGGGTAACAGTGCTAATCACTAAGCCACTGTGCTTTTTTAAAGCAACGTGCTCAAAATGGTAAACTGAATAAACCAATCAGGCATTTTTCCAGTCATGTCAGTACTACATATATGTAATAATTCAGCCCAGGATGTTTACCGGTGGGGACACATTAAAGAGGTGCTCAGGTTAAAGAAGAAGATATGATGTCTATTTCCTCCTTTACTATTATACTTTAATTTCAATTTTATTTTCAGTACCGTGATTTGAGTTAGCATTTTTTTTTATCATTTACAGAGAAATAATTTTGTTAACAATATTTAATGTCATCTTTCTAATCTTGATCCAGGATAACGTGCATGTATATTAGTATTATTTTGAATTTTAATTTTTGTTTTAAAAATAAAATTGATTTTGGTTTTAGAATTAAAATTCATTTTGGTTTTAAAATTAAGGAAAAGCGGCGACTAGTGTGTGTTTGTGTGTGTGTCATCCTTTATTCTATTGAGGTTTTTTTATTTTACCGCAATTAGAAGTGAGTGTTACGTGAGTGGGTGCTGGTGAGAGACGAACGTGGAATCGGCACACAATAGTAACAAGGTGATTATTATTGCACTCGGCTTGCAGTTGGAGACAATATTACTGTAATTTAGACATTCTGCTTCCAAACAATGGAGCCAAATAGCAGTGATTGGACGAGTCTGTTAAGCCCTTTGCCGTCAGTGAGACGTGGCGAATGAGCAGAAAGGCTGATTTATAGCCCTGCCTTAACTGCCCTCTGAACAAACTGGATTTGCCTTTTCTTTTATCCCTTGAGCTTTTTACCATTCTGCCTCGGAGAGAGGATCAGGATGTCTATGGACTTTATTGCATAGTTAAAGTTTTAATACAGGTTACTATTATTCCCACAATCCTTTGAATTTCGACTTTGTTTCAAAGCCGGCTGCTAAGCACGCGCTCTTCAGTGTTACTGTTTATTTTCTTATTAAACGTCGTCTTTAGATCTTCTTTCTTTCTAGTTTTTCATTCCATATAAAAAGCAGGAAATGAACATTATAAGTACAATATTCAATATTGTATGAGATCCTGGTTAATTGACCAAATTATTGCTTGTGGTTTTTTTTTTGCAATTTAGTAGATTCTAATTTTTTTGGGTTTTTTTGCTCTGTTTTAAATCATAATTTTAATTAGGTGTGTGTACATGTGTACAGGGCAGGAGTGGTTCTGGGTTGAGGTTTAAATTACAGTAATTACAGTATGAACCTGAAATGAAAATGAACCTAATTAAGGACGATTGTTAAAACATCTAATATAAAAAAAGGTTGACATGGTTCTGAGACACCCCCCCCCCAAAGATAAGAAATCTACTTATAAAATTAACTATAATTTTAATTTTTATCGTAAATTTATAACAAAATAAAAGTCGTTCTATTCTACAGTCATACTAAAAAAAAGTACTATCTTTAATTAAACTATAATACAAAACTGTATTTCATTTGTGTGTGTGTGTTTGTGTGTGTGTGTGTAGCACCGGACAAACGAGTGTGTATGTAGGTTCGTAAACTTTTAAAAACCATGTGATTTGAGGGTGAACTCTAATTGGTTTGTTCAAAATAATCATCAGGGTGCACCGTCTTGCTCCACCCTATTTTTATGTATGTTTCAACGTAAACCATGCCTTTTATTATTTTCCATATCTCTCTCTAGTGGACAACGTTAGTATTACACCCTTCATATCTGAATCTGATACAAATAGCTGAATTATTTAAATGATTGCCTTGATTAGATAATTACAGACAATAAACTAAACTTTATCTTAATTTATTGTATTCTTTAACACTTAACTTTACTATTTTCAGTACTTAGCTTAGTAGCTATGGGTAAAGATACATCACTGTTTACAGTCCTGCATTACGGACAGTTTGATTTTTTTTATTTGGTTTGCCTCCCGAAACCCGCGTAGAATTTTTTTTTCTGCTGCTTTAAATTTTAAAAACATCCGAATGAGATTTTTGCTCTATTTTACGTTACTATATTTGTTTTTATACTCTGCTATAAAAAAAAAAAACAGTCAGCGCTATGTTTTTCTTATCTTATAGTTAACCTGTTTTATTTGCTGATTTATTATTCAGTACACAGATTAGAACCTTTGAGCGGATCCTGTGTCGTGGGTGGTAAGATTGATGACCTCGACCTATAGCCTGAGTTTCACCATAGTGTAGATGTGGGCTGGTTATTTAGAGCGTTGTATTTTCAGTGACCTCCCTTATTCTACATTATGTAAATATAATTAATATATATTTACATGATGTAGTTGTACATATACTTGAGACTTGACCTCACTAACATACTTACTGTGCTCTTCTTTGTGTCCTTAGATGAACATGGACATTTGAAAATATACCTGCCCAAAAAGCTGCTTGAATGTCTACCAAAATGCCCCTCATTGCCAAAAGAGCGACACCGGTGGAACACAAACGAGGTAAGGTCACCTCTCTCTACCATCTGCTGCTGTCTTTATTGAACTGCTGCTGAACTTAAAGGAATCATATGCTTCTTTATTTTAAGCCATGCATCTGACCCCGGGTTTTAGCAGGAAGTGCTACCGAGCCTGTTTGGGCGTATCGAGCAAGAGCAGGTGTTAATTTTTACATGCCAAAACAATCGTTACACTTTTATCACGATTTTCCACGATTTAGGTGGCGATGATATTTTTCAGATATGGCTGCATGTTGGTTTGTTTTACTTTATAAAAAAAAAAAGGCTTGGGGCAAAATTTCTCATTGATCATCACAAACAATTTATTGGTTAAGAGCTGTTATTTTCAATCACCTAGCAATTCCTGAAGGCAATTTTTCTCATCTAGCTATTTGCAGTATTAGTAATAGCTATGACCTTTTCATCCCTGTGAGTTTTATGTTTAAGCTCGTTCATCAGCTATCATAGCAAGACTCTGATGTTATTAAGTATTAAGTATTACGTTATTAAGATTCCGGTTATTATTCTTATGCCGTACGTAAATTTTACGTCATAGCATCATCTGATGTTAGAACACTTATCGTGCGAGTTCGTAAGTGGACACCCAACCGTGGTATCATGGTATCCTTATTATTACAATATTATATATAAAGCCTACTATTAACATGCGGCTAATGAGCACAGCTGCGTTCATTATCTGTGTATTAACATAGATATCATTTCACCTTCTCTGCATTAGGAAACATGATTCAGTGCTTCATTCAGCACAGAGCGAAAAACTCATTAATCATATAAAGCAATGTACTTGTTTTACACACTGCGAACACCATATAGGAGTATAACTGAGTGTGAAATTTCAGTAGATCTGCTCAGATGGAAGCGTTTTTGATCCACAAACAGCAGTTTGCAAGTCGAAACTACATCATGTAACTTCCTTAACCATCTGCTGCAGACTTTTTTTATTAACGTTACCACTATAAATAAACTGTGGATTATTTATAGAAGGAAATAACATATGGTTTTTGATTGCTTTAGTACACACTGCCGGTTCTCTCGGTACCGTTTGGGCTGGTCTTTTTTTCCCGAAAAAGGATTTCCCTCTCTGTGTAACATGGAATATCTTTTTAAGCTTACCAAATCTATAGCAAGTTTTTTCATGCTTATTTTCTAAACGGCAGACTCAGCACATTGAAAAAAATCCTAACTTTAAAACATTCGAAAAGATGATTTGCTGTGAAATAGGGTCTGTGGAGGATTTGGACATAAAGCTCAGTCTTACGGTTTATCTGCCTAATATTATAGTCAGCATGCTATTTTACACACACTCCTGCCCCTGCAAAGCAACCTGGCTATCTTAAAAGTGCAAAGCCCTGAAAATCTGCATATGAAAATGCACGTTAGGTCTGTTTTATCACCGTCGGACGGTATTCACATACACTGTGTCAAACAAAACAGGAAACAGATAAAGAGCCATTTTAGATGTTTTGGCATTGAACGTGAAAAAGCACACTGTTCGTTTGGGACCTTGTAAGGAAAAAAAAAGAGGCCGTAGCAGTTTGCGGCTTGTCCTTCACCTGCGGGCCAGTCGTCCGTTTCTCTCCAACAAGCTAGTTTAAGCGTTTAATGGAATCGAGAACGTTTCGTTTGATTTTCACATTTTATTTGTCGCTCCTGTTCTGTCTGCTTTTGTGGTTTTGCTTTTCCCCCCACGCCGCTCGACCAGGAGATTAAAAAATAAGCATTATTCAGCTGCTTAAACCTGATGGGATTTTAAACGATTGCTATTGCAGAAATTCATAAACTGCACGCTTACAGAAGGTCTGGCATTTTTAATACAATACAGTTGATCCGTGTTGCTTTAGCACATTAAACGACAGGCAGCGGTATCGTCAAAAGAAACAATCCCTTGCTGTGGTTATTTTTTCGTTCGTCATAATTCATGAAGTTTTTAAATGGTTCTTCTCTACTTTTTTAATGAACGCTGTTCTCCTGAGAATGTCGTTAAAAGGGGGTGGGTGTTGTGGGGGAAGGGGTGGATAGCGTTGTGGTGGGTAAAGCCTACCTCCCAGGAAATCATAAAGCCTGCCACCAGCTTGTAAATAACTCAAATGTCACTCTCCCATCAATTTCAACCCTGCCAAAAGCCCCTGGTGACAAATCACTGCTGCGGTCCTCTTAAAGGAATATTTATGAATTGAATACGCTTCTTCATCCCATGGTGTGTTCTTTATGGAGTGACAAGCATGTTTTTCTAAGGGAGGGGGCTGGGGGGTTTAAGCAGACGGAAATGAATGACAGCGCTAAAATAGGGAGTGAAAGCTTAAGTCTCCGAGTGTTTGGGTATTTTGTCTGGAGTAACCGTAACATTTTCTAGACATCACTTGTGTTGTGTATAATGCAAATTGGGTTCATTTCCATCTTAAGTAACACAGCAGACAGTTATATATACACATCATCCTCGAAGTCTTGCAATGACATTCCATCAATTAGTTAACACGTTCCTAATGGAAGCAGATTACGTAACATATTTGACCAGCAGTGTTGTGCTCCCAGTCAAAATTAATTATTTCTTTTTAATTGATTAGAGAACGTGTGCATCCCTACAGAAGCGAATAGCTGGCGGACGCGTCTTTGTGCAGTCCGTCAAGCCGTTAATGGCGGAAATTAAATCATGCCAGATGCCTCATAAGGATGGAGAAAACTAGTCGTATTTTCAGCATCACATTAAAGAGCATTTAATATGTTGTCAGGTGCCCTTTAGATTAATGTCAACTTATCAGTGTGCGGATTCTCAGAGCGGGCTGCGACTTAGACATGAAGCCAACCTAATTCGTATGTGGTGCACATCAAGAGAGACGGTAGCATGGGATAGCGGGGAGTCAACCTTCCCCAAAACCAAGGGCATTTCTCTTTCATGTGCGCCAGACACACATTGGGGCTGGAGTGATTCACTGATGGCAGACTGACTGAGAAGGATTAAGGAGTCTCTTGTTGCTGCTGATGGTGTGACTCTTACCTAAAGTGACAACTCATTTATTCTCTGCATATTCCCTCTGCCTGGTCTGCATCCCTAATGCCTCCTTGTTTTTCTCCTTGCTTTAAAATTTAAAGTGACTTTACATGCAAGAGGGAGCTATTGTTTTATTTCAAACTTTATAATATCAAAATGGTTGCTTTGTGCCTTTTATTGGCCAATAATGATATGATGAAGTGCAGCACTGAAGTTCCCTTATGGTTTTTTTGTGTTTGTATAGTGTACAGCGGAGATAGATCGATACATTGTTTGTATCGGATATTGGTTTTGTAATATTGGATCCACCAATATATGGCACCATCTACCGACAGTTTAGAGAGATGTGTGCAAGGCCACCATTTTGGCACTGCATCATAAGAAAATGAGTGAACAACATCGCTTACAGATAATACGTTACCTTAGTACTTAGGCTTAACCTCAGACATCAGGCCCAAGGACCGCTGGCTGAATGTGTGATGCATACGGCACACTTAGCTGAAACACTTCAGGAGTTTTAAAGTCGTCTTCTGATTGGTTGTACAGGATTTTAGGGAGACAAGTGTGTTGTGTTGTTCAACGAGCCACATGAAATCAACAGCCGTCTGATTGAAAAAATAAGCTATTGTGCTTAATTCGTTACTAATGATTGATTTTGTACCTTTTTGAGAAACTGTTTATTCTGAAGACATTTCTACGCCCCTAAACAAGAAGCAGCACAAAACGAAACATCATTGCTTGCTTTACCTGTCAGTCATACGACCTCCGGGGTGGGTCTTTATTGAGCCGTTTAAAGTAGCCAAATTTCCCAGATCTTCTTCTATCAGTCTTAATGCCTGGCTAAGCAAGACTAGGAAGTACGAATCGACACCAAAGTAGAAAATTATTAGTTTTTAAATGGTTTTTAGTTTTAAATTTTATTTTAATTTTAGTTTTAAATGGTTTAGAATTATTGTTTTTTTATTTGTTAACCATTTGTTTGCCTTGAGTAGGTAAATTGACAGTATTGACAAGAATGTGGTAGTTCAGTAGTTAACTAGTGCTGATCAGAAGATCTGAGTTGTTAATCTGAAGACCAGAAACACCTGGGTTCAAACCCCACCTCCGGCAAGTCAACCACTGTTGGGTCCTTGAGCAAGACCATCAACCCTTCCTGCTCCAGGGGCGCTGTATCATAGCTGACCCTGCACTCTGACCCCCAACTTACTAAGATGGGATATGCGAAAAATGCATTTTATTGGCTCTGTACATGTACCTTACACAATGACAACGAATTGAATGTACTTAATGGCATATGAACCTAAAATGAGTTTCACACTTGTGTATTGAACTGCTATTTCTGATAATAACTGACTGTAACTTAAGTTTCGTTTCCTTTCACATGCTTTACTCAGGATTCATGGGAAGCTCTGGTTTGGAACCGGGAGTGGGTGGGGGGATTTCACATGTCACTTTCGGTTTAGGTTTTAAAGTCTTCTAATAAAAGATGAAACAACGTCTAAACAGGTTAGCAACAAAGTGTCAGGTCTAATACTTTACGAATAAATTTAAGCGTGACAATTAGTTAGTGATTAAAAGCGTAGTTTTGGGTTTCTTTTTGTTTAACTAACCAAGAAAAACAGATGAGACTTTTACGCTGAATACCAACCGTAAAAATCTGTGAAATAATTATATCGAAAACACACTCCTATCTAAATATCTAATTATCCGATTGCCAGTGTCCGACTATGCATGGCTCTATTGTACAATCTTAAAATGTTAGAGAGGAGTATTTTCCTGTCTTTTATTCTATATTAATTCTGTGTGTTTAGCTTTGCATTGTGTTATTTATTTATAAAATATTATTAAATATGATCGTACACCACATACAGACCAGAAGGGTTATGTTGGGTGCAGAAACCCTGGCTACCTTTCACTATTCACTAGACTATTGTGGAGAGTCCTTGCCATGATGGCTTATCTAAAAAAAAAATTTCTAATTCTTTTCTGCACATCTCAACCGAAGAAAATGAGATATTAAATCCATCTCATAATAAAAGAAAGGCAGAAGTAGTGGAAATGGGGTAAGTAGGAAGTTTGCTTTTAAACTGCCATTATGAGATTCGGAGAAAATCTAGGCCAGAGCCTGGCAATTTATTTAGAAAGAAAAACCCATAAGCACTAGGATTTTTCTAGAAAAAAATCACTATTGTTACAGCATTATTATCACAGTCTGAGAGATATTATGGTGGCTAATTATACAGCCAACCTAACAGAGCTAATGATGAAGAAAATCAGTGCTTTTTTCAGATCTCTTAGGGCCCAAATCAAATTTTTAGCGTCACTTCAATAGCAGGCAGCTTTGGACTGTGTGTACGATCCATTTTATAGATTGTAAAATATACTTGCCTGTCCCTTTGCACCCTAGACATGATTTGGGTATTTAATCATTTATGAACACCTTTTTCCAGAATCCTAGGTTTCAGTTTATTTATTAAAACCTTTAAACTAGTAAAGTTATGTGGAAGAACAAACTGTTTTCCCAAAATAAAAACTAAAGTTATACGGCAATGAACATGTATTTTCTATAGTACACTATTTTGCCAAAAGTGTTTGGTCACCCGGCCATCATATGTGTTTTTAAACATCTTATTTTAGATTTACTTTCCATTTTGCTGTTAGATTAAGGTCCACACTTCTATTAAAATTTTTCCCTACAATTTGTAGCTTGAAAGTTAAATTTGGGTTCATTATGCTACACTAGTATTAATGAGATCAGACACTAACATCAGATAAGGATGTCTGTGGTACAGTCGGTGTTCCAGGCCATCCAAAAGGTGTTTAGTGGTGTTAAGATCATGGCTTTTCTGCAAAACACCCAAGTTTTTAAGTGCTATCCAATCATAACACACCATGTCATGGAGATCAGGGGCTTTGTGTATTGTTGTGACTGGAACATTCCCTTAGTTCCAGTAAAGGAACAATGTAATGCTACAACATACAAAAACATTTTATGGTCAGGTGACCACAGACTTTTGGCAATATAGTGTATCTTAAAAATCGAATGGATTTAAAAGTTTGCTATTATGACAAGTTACAACCCTTTACGACCTGCCATAGAACAATTCTTTGGATTTTGTTTATCCTCTCATTTTTACATGCTGTGTTGTCATTTGTTTGCGCCACAGTTTACGTAAAAATATATAAAATGTAACGTTTAAAAAAAGACAATAATGAGAAGAAGACAGTGGAGTTGCATATACAGCAAATGAATATTAAATGTCTGGTGTGTGAGGTCCCCAAGTGTGACCAAGCTCGGGGTCATAGTGTATAGAATAGGTCATCGGAAAAGGACCCAGCGATTTTTATGTGTTTTTGTTGTAAATGCTTTTCACGCAATTTGCTTGGTTGCTGATCCATCAAGGTGGTAAGTAAAGTTGGCTCTTAAACAGACACACGCATACAGTAGCGTTGGAGTTCACGTTGTTTAAAACAGGCTAGGCTAGAGCTCTGCGTTAGCCTGTTTCACATTTAATACCTTCTCATAAGGACAGATTCTCTTCACCTCGCAACTGGCGCAATACGGCGTATTGGTGAACTTCCTGGAACGGAAGCAGCCCTTGAAGATACGTGAACTGAGAGGGCCGCAATCTTCTGATTACACAATTGTCCGGTCCCTCCCATCCAGAGAGAGGGTTCTGGTTACGTAGGAGGAAGGAACTGAGGAAAAGAGAAAGAATTGGCACAAATGAGTACATCCCCCTTACCAAATCACAGACAACATGATCTGTCTCAGGAGACAGGATGTACCTGCCAGTGAAACCCAGTTACTTAGATTATTGTGAAAAACATTCTCCTGTGTCTGTATTATGAAAATGAGCATCGCGACTAGCAGCGTGTCATTGATCAGAGCAGTGGGGCAGTTGGCATGAAGTCAACCGGAGGAAACATCTACTTTACTTTAGGCCTAAGCTCAAACAGGAAAAAGATTTCTTCTTTCCATATCTGTTTATTCTTGTTTAACATTTTTCATCCTCCTGCAGTTACTCAGCAGTCATCATTTGAGTAAGTTCCGTCCTTTGTCCTTGAAGAGGTAATGATTAGTTTCTAAGCATTTATTAGAACAAACTCTGAGAGGTTTTGTAATAAAAATGAAATTGACATTTATATATTGTTAAAAGTGCAAAAACCTTTATTGTGTAAAGTGGAAGACAAGGACCAAAGTGACTTTTATATCCCACGGGTCCAATCTGAATTCCGATTATGCACCTATAACATGTCTAAATAAATGTAAAAATCCTAAAACGTATTACCGTTAAACAAATCCTGACTTTTTCAAACGTCTTTCTTGGCTTGCCTGGGAAATTATGTCAGGGCATTTCTTATTAATTTAAATATATTTCCATCTTTACTTTTCCGACACTCTAGTATTTCTATCCTGTTCAGTCTAGCTATAAAAAAAGTCATATTTGAAAATTTCTGCATTTTCATGTGGTTTATCTTTCAAAGAAGTTGAAGGCAGTATTAGATCAGCATGGTTTGTCCTCGTCCTCCAGCAGCCTGGACGCTATAATTAAATTTCCCTTAGTATTATTTCAGATTTTATTTTAGACTTAAACTTTCTGCTTTCTCCAATTACAAGTTCATGCAAATATCAAAAACTCCCAGATCAGCCGTTTCTTGCTCAAACGCCACCGACTATAGATAATCTATGATTGCTTGGCATTGTTGTGTACGGTTTATGAGTTTCTTGAAGTTCTTCAGGCCTTTAATTCTATTATGTTTTCAGTGGGAGTACAGCAGCTGAGATGTTGAAAAAATGGCAAGATTTTGCAAACAGTAGGGGAGAAAGAACAGGGTATAAATAAGTCTACTAAATGAGTCCCAGGTGAATGATATAATGAGATGCAGGTGCCGGTGGCTAGTAGGACAACCATTCCAAATGCTGAGATTTTGGGACAGGAGAAAGGAATGGCAGGATGGATAACAGCTCTGTACAGGAGTCGCTTTTCGACTTTGGGTGTTTTTATCTTGCATTGTGGCTTTTTAGGCAGAACGCCTCATCGCTTACACAGCGGAAGCTAACGTTTATAGTCTATGTTCTAAAATAAAACACTGTGAGTTAAAACAACTGCTAAAATAGATGTAAAGCGCATAGCTCGGCTGGTTAGGCAAAGCCGGCGCTAGACCAAAACTAACAGCAGGGGGGGCACCCCGGCACACCGTCAACAATAATTTACAAAAAACAAAACAGATTGACTGTTATAGGTTGTAATAATGTTCTAAAACAGCCAAGAGTCACATTTAAGTTAACGTAAATTAAATAAACACATAACTTATCTCTTAAAAAAAGGATGAAGGATTTACTTATCAGTACGCTAAAGACGCATGAGATACAACACAGCTGAACTGTATTTTCTAATTTTTTTTACATAGAAAACATTGTTCAATTTGTTCTGTTCTGTTGATCTGTTGCTGGCCCTCCCACCAAGGCCCTTAACCCTCAACTGCTCTGGATAAGGGTGTAATGTAATGTGTTCCACACATCCAGACAAACATGTTACAAAGGTAAAGGTGTTGGATTGTCACATATACTGTAACACACAGTGACATTTGCTTCTTCAAATATCCCACCTTATAAAGTTGGGGTTAGAGCTCAGGGTCAGCTATGATACAGCGTCCCCGGAGCAGGAAGGGTTAAAGGTCTTGCTCAAGGACCCAATAATGGCAGAATGGTAGCAGTGGAGCTTGAAGCCTGGTCTTCCAGGTCATCTAAACAACAAGCATTTACTACATTTTAGTTAGTATGTTCATCCTGGCTGTTAAAAAAAAAATTATTTGTAAATAGTATAGTTACGTGTAGTCAGACGTCACTTATGTTGCTATTTACAGGTAACATACGACGTCAAAGCAGCATAAATCTGAAGCGACACAATGTTTACTTGGATAATGTTATATAAATGCAATCAAAAAACATTGTTTTTTTTTCCCTAAAGTACAATTTAAAGCACTTGTAAAGTGTTGTCGAATGCTTTCCGCTATTTTTCAACATGACAAGTCGTCCTGTGGGCTCATGGAATACTAAAGTGTACCACTGTATGCAAACTTCACAATCCAGGCAGAAGCAGTAGATCATCCGACACACAATTTTTCGCATACTAATCATTCAGACATACTACTCGCCTCACATAGAAGTCTTGTGATTGAGATTAGATATAAGGATGAAACATGAAAATGAAAACCTTTTGAAGGTTTTTCAGCTGCTTTAAAATTTGCGTCGAAACCTGCACTTTGCTGCATTTAGGTTAAAACATGTATTTCCATGTGAGCTGCTATTAGCCTACTGATTTGAAGGGCTTATCCTTTTTGTTAAAGTGCAAAAATCTTAGCATGTGCTGCAAGGATATCTCCTTATTGATGTCATTCATTAAGTGAACCTTTATATCAGCAGGGTTTTATTAAAACTCTCAGCATGACAAAGACGTTAGAGTGTAATTGAAGAACATCACTCGTATTATATGTGGAACAAGTTTTTGGAAACCTAAACTATCTTAAACTATGCAGTTTGCGGGATCCTGTGTCTACTGTAGGCTCAGTTTCCTGATCATGGATGATAGTTGTGGCACACGATGTTGTTTGTTGTCGCTGTTATACATTTGTCACAAGGTTTAACATTTTATGCTTTCCGAGATGCTTTTCTGTGCACCACAGTTGTACACAGTATTACTATCATGGTCGTCATGACCATAACCCCACTGTGGGAATATTACAAACTCTAAAACAAGCATAAAATACAAAGTTTTGTATAAGTTTTGCAGTAAAATCTGGTTTTTATAACATACAGACAGGAAAAAATATATATTGTACAAAGTAATAATCAGATTATAATTTTAATGGTAGATTTATTCTAACAGTGACTTACATTCATACAACTGAGCAATTGGGGGTTAGGTGACTTGTTCAGGGTTCCAGCAGTGGCAGCAGTGGTGGTGCTGGGAATCAAAACCCGATCTTCTAATTGGCAGTCGAATACCTTAACCTGTGCTACCACCATTACTGTCATTATCAGTTTACAGATCAAAATCTAATAAATACATTTACACACTGCAGACACCCTTATCCAGAGCGACTTACAGTTATATAGGGTGTTATCCAATTGAGCAGTTAAGGTTTAAGGACCTTGCTCAGGGGCCCAGCAGTAGTAGATTGGTGGTGCTGGGAATTTAACCCACAACATTTGGATTAGCATTCCAACACCTTAATTACTAAGCTACCACTTCCCCCACCGTGCAATAGAAAGTTCGGCACCACAGGGTTGGCCCCTAGATATATTTATTGTATGTAAGGTCAAATAAAAAACACATCTTTAATCCTCTATTCCCATCCACAAGCATTTTTTTCTTCTTTATGTCAGCATCGCACTTGTTGCAGACAGCAGGTTCCATGACCCCTAACTAAAAATTAGCTTGGCAGACATTTGCCTGTCCAGAACGCTGATATATAGGTCCCTCTATGGCTTTTTGAGCCAAACATTCTAGGTCTTGTGGTTGGCAACCTCTCCTCCTCCCTCACCTCCTCCGTTCCTTTTTCCTGTTTGTGTGTATGTGCTGCTTTCAATCCCCAGCAGAATAGCCTGACCTCATTACAGAATTCGTCTGGATTAAGGCTCGCTTGTATGGATTAGAACAATTCTTATTAAGCGGTTTTAATTGTTTCCGTCACAAAGACGGCCATTTAACTTTTTAATGACGCGTTCTGATACATTTTGCTGATTACACCAACAAATTAGATGATTTGGCAGCTGTCAGTTCTTTTTTTTTCTTTTGCCTCCTACTTTCTTTTTTGTTAATTGAAGCCAATACTATTCATGATTAAATGTTTTTTTTTTCTTTGAACACGCTGATAAAACCCCCCTCTCTCTCTCTCTCTCTCTTTCTCACTCTCACACAACACACACACACACACACACACACACACACACACACACAGGCTTTCTCTCTCTGCCCTCCTCTCTAGACGGTGCACAATTAAAATTACCCTGCCTGATTCACAAGTGTTTGTCGAGACGTTCATTAGCTTCTCTGGGGCAATCAGTAGAAATTAAAGGTCATGTTTGTTTTCTATGAGGAAATGCCTTAATGTTTTTTACGAGCAGCTGTCCGGAGCATGACCGGAATGGCTAATGTGGCGAGCAGAAGTCTCAGCTCGAGCTGTCGATTTCTCCTCAAATGTCATGTCTGAGATTAGGGCTTTGAATATTAGCTTCTGCTGGGAGAAGCCGCATTTACATAAACAGTCCCGCTTTCATTTACATGCCATAACATTTGCATAACATTTGTTTGGCTCACTCAAAATTGTAATTATAACAGCGAGTACCCGTGTATTCGTGCGGAATCGCTTACTTATTTCGAACATGATGATATTTTTTGCAGTAAATTATATAGAAATGAGACTGTAGTGCCAGGGCCTGCAAATGCATCCTTGAAAGCCTTGTTAACAAAAAAAAAAAAAGCTTTTACTCAGCACAGTCATAATTATGATCGTAGGCTGGATTTCTTTATGGGTTACGGACCTAGTGAGCTTGCCTGACAAATTGACCTACAAGGAGCATCTTGGCTTTTTAGCTGTAACATTTTAGCTAAATAACCACAGCAATGTTTCGAGTGAAGTGGCCAGGAGGGGTTGTGCTGCATTATTTGTAGCGGTAACCGTGGCTCGTAGTCTGGGCATGATGGTAGATGTAGCGGCTCAGTCGATCCCACTGTTGTATTCGTTAATGTTTGTAATAACAACCTACTTACAGGTCAGTCTAGACCTGTGAATGGCACCAGGACCTTTTAGATTTCTTCTGGACGTCCGTCTGTAAGCCAGAGGGTCCCCTCCTCCCTTCCTGTATGTGGCCGCACCCTACTACTGTGTGTACTTCTTAAATTGAACTCGGTTTGTTCCTTCGACCGCCCCCCCGCCCCCCCCGCGCGCCTCCAACTTCCATCTCCCTCCACATTTTCTTATCTTCCATCTTTTATTTTTTTTCCCGTTGTGTTCATCGAGGTGAGAAGTTATTCAGGGAATGGAGAAATAGATTTCTACCTTTGGTATTGAACTGCTTGGTCAGGCTTTTGTGTCGCCGTATTGTAATAGACTTTTAGTTTATTTATCAGTTGAAAAAAAAAACCTGGGAGGTCCTGATTGCATGCTTTGGGGCTACACACAAGCTATGCCCGTTTCAGCATATTGTTTTTGCTCTAATATTTACATGATTTTGCGAGTAAATGCTATTGTATTCTCAGTTCTATGGATCAAATGGCAGGGGAGCTAAGCCACACACGCTGAAGGCTTATGTATTATTCTATTTCATACGGGCTGGCAGCCTGGTGTGCCGGCACTGCTCTGTGTAATCCACACCCCTCTTTCTCTGCCTTTGCTTGAAATAAATAGGATTGGTATCTGTCTCCCTGCGTCTCTGAGATGAAGTGATTGATGCAGCTTGGGCAGGATTAATTATTGAAGCTAGTTGTTTCACGTCTCACAGGCAAAGGAGACTACACAACTCAGCCAAGGCTAGCCCTGGAAGATGAGGTCTTGCCAATAAAAATGACTCATTGTTTATGGATAAGTTTGCCTGGAAGAACTCGACAAGATGTTGTTGATTAATGATGGATTTACTGTATTTCGCAGGTTGGAGTTCACGTCGGTTTTTTAGGCACAAATTTAAAAACTGTTACCAGATAAAATTTTCTAAAAGGAGATTCAGAGCGTCATCTTCATACATTTTGTTCAGAAGCATCTGCTAAAAGAAAATTTATAGGAAAACTGGACAGGAGGGACCCAAAAAAAAAAAACAAAAAAACAAGTGAAGATTTGGCGGATTGAGAATTTTGCAAAAATTATTGCATACGTAAAATATAATTGTTTACACTGTAACAAATGATAATTATGGCAATTCTAGCAAATACGTTAATTACATTTATACACACCCTTATTCAGTGCGACATTTCTGTTTTTGTATCCATCTGAGCAGTTGAGGTTTAAGAGCCTTGATCAGGTGCCCAGGAGTGGCAACTTCATGGTGCTGGGAATTAAACCCGTGATCTTTTTATCAGCAGTCCAACACCTTAACAACTGAGCTACCGCTTTTATATATGCATATAAAATATACGGGTCAAGGGCTGGACGATTAATCGAAAAGTAATTAAAACCAAAATTTAGAACAGACAAAATTTTCACGTCTGTTTTTTAAATTATTTTCCTTTTTAAAAATGTACTTCCGCACGTGAGGTCATGTGACTCCTCCTGGTCCAGTCAGTGACAGTGAAGTAACATGACATAGTGACAGTGAAAAGAAGATAAGCCTATAAGAGGACCTGTGGAGGAAATGAGACTGCTTAAAAGGGAAAAAACATATAACATATAATCCTAAAAAATTTATATATATATAGATATATCTATATATATATATATATATAGATATATCTATATATCTATCTATATATATCTATCTATATATCTATATCTATATATATATAGATATATATATATATGATATATATATATATATATCGATATATATATATTAGATATATATCTATATATATATAGATCTATATATATATATATCTATATATATATATAGCATATATAGATAGATATATATATCATTTCATCTTACACATTTCAAAAATTAAGCAGGGAACATACTTTAAACTATTTATATAAAATGCCTAAATATATACATTAATATGATATATATTGTTAATTTATACTAATTAACATTTAAAGTGGATCATTAGTTCATTAGTTTTCATTAATGTGTAAAATCTTCATTCTAAGCTGCAGTGCATGGTTGGTGTGATAGCCCAGTGAGTAGTGTGTCAGTGTTTGGAGTGCCATTGCACTTTGGGTGACCTGGTTTAATTCCAGCTTGTAGATTTTTTATATTTAAAAAATTATCCAAACAAAGGCTGAAACGTGTATTTACAGAAAATGAGGCAATAAGGATCACAGCCGACCCTTCTGTTCATCAGGACCAGGACCTCACCTTATAACAGTTACTACCCCACTGCAGTCAGCCTACTGAACGGTGTTCCACCCCCTCCCGTAGTAACCCGCCTCAACTCACTTACTGTTCTTAGCACAGTCTCCATATTTATCAGTAATGTAACTCTGTATAAATCTATAAATAGTGCATAGTTTTATTTTTTTTTTACATTTTTTCTGCCTTTCTCATTTTGTATTTATGTATTTTATAATTTTGTGTCTGCACCTAACATCAAGCCAAATTCCTTGTGCTGTAAGGTGTGCTTTATTGTACCTGGCAAAAAAAAAGCTTTTCCTGATTTATGATTCTGATGTATGTAAATATGTTTTAGGTACATTTATTGCACATTTTTAACTGTATACGAAACTTCTTTGAATATATATATATATTTTACCGTATGGCTTGTCTTCACTTTATCTTTATCGGTTTCCTTAAGTGTATTGTTAAAAGGAATTTTGACATTGTCTCAAAGCAGTTTTTCTTCATAAAATCCTAAACATACTTGAATTTAGTTGCCTAATGAGCGAGAGAGAATGACAAAGGCAAAAAAAAAAAAAAACCCCTTGGATGACATAAGGAGGAAACCGTAAAAGAAACAAGACTTAAAAGGTGACAGCAGAGTGTGGGGTTATAAATTATTAGTCTGTGTAGTCAAAACGTACTTAGTGTGTCAAAAAGATGTTTAGTGCGCGAAGAAGGTTTTATAAAGATGACAGTAAAACGCCGGGTACAAAACCGTCAGTCTTTTGGATAAAGATCAGAACTTTACTTACCATTCTTTGTTTTCAGCTGGTTGTGTTGGTTGCTTGTCATGCATAATCTAAACACTTTTGTTAACACCACTGGGATGCCACGGTCTGGTCCAGGGCTGTAGCTAGACCCTCATAGCATCCGAATCAGAATTAGAATTCGATTTATTCGGCAAGTATGTGTAGACACACAAGGAATTTGTTGTGGTTTTAGGAGTACTTGGTACATGCAACATACATACATACATAAATACATACATACATACATATAATATATACATATAAGCATGGAGGCTAGTACCCTCATAGCATGGAGGATAACGTTATCTTATAAGGGTTTATTCAAAAATACCAAAATTAATAAATAATAAACCAAAGCAATTTTAATGTTTTCCCCCATCAGTCTAATATAATTCATAAACCAAGAAGTAAAGATTTAGAAATTGAGTCGAATTAAAAAAAATAATACTAAAAAATAAAACCAATAAAATTATATTTTAGAGCAAATAAATGTATCTATCCAAAATACGTGTGTTGAATATGTGTTTTCTCTATTGTGATTAAATACATCATCAGAAGGTACGCACGTAGCACAATGTCACTTTTATACCTATAAGCGTTTCATACAAAAAAAATGTCTGGAAAATGCGTTGTGACTTGTTTCCAGTTTTTTTTCGTCTTATTACGTAATGAACAGAAAAATTTGAAAAGAAAAAGTTACCCGTCCTGTACCGGTAGGCGGTAGTTTTTCCAAAGGCAGCGAAATGAAAATAGGCTACATTAACCTGTCATAAAAAAATGTCTTGATCGACTGGGATACAGCAGCTCTTCTGGCTTCTGGTACCCTGATTTATGTTTTCGTTTCATTTTATTCTCCAACTCTTTAACTTCAACTGCCCCATCAACATTGTTTGGCCCTATTCCCAAGCTAGGGCGGAACTTGCAATTTTATTGGGTCTCTCAGATGTCACTGACTGAATACTCTGTATCAGACTTAAACATTCTAGAGCGGGATAAAGAGCAGACATTTGTGAAACAAACTTAATCAAATTGCATGTTTTTGGGGTTAAAATCTCTGGCATACAACTAATATAAATATCAGAAGCATTCACAGAACTGCTGGATTCTGTCTGGCCCCCTGGGCAGTGTGGACCCCTATTATTGTCACCACCTTTCATCCCACTAGCAACAGCACTTTGTCTTGTCCACTGAGCCTGATACTAACTAAAGTTTCTTTTTATAGTGCTTATAATTAGCTATAAAGTGAAAAAGTGCTGAATGTTGCATTAAGAAGAAGGACAGAGTTCAGACCGAGTGGATGGAAGTGAAGCACAGAGGCTTGTTCTGAAACTCCTGACCAGAAATGTTGCCTTTGGATCGGTGAGTGGGACGTTCTCGTGTAATCATTGCAAGGGCACAGTAAGTTCTGCTTCACAGCACTGCTCCTAGGCGATGCTTTTTTGTGGTGGTCACCCCTTTGATCTTTAAAGGTCCTTGAGAATGAGAAGCCAGCAGGCGGAGATTCTCTCCGGAGATTGTATGTGGTCTAAGAAAATCACTCATCTTCCTGCCTTCACTTTTTAACGTTTCTGGACCTTGGGAGGAAACCTGGAGAACCCGGAGTAAACCCACACAAACACGGGGAGAACATGCAAACCCCGGACAAACAGGCACCTGCAGAGGATATGAACCTAAGCACTAAGCCACCATACTGCCCCATTTTAATTATACCCTTTGAGTTTTTTTTTTTGTGTGTTTATTTATTGACATTTTTCTTAGCTTAGTCTGAAACATTTGGCAAAATGTATTTGATAAATTATTGTTTTTTTTCCGAAGCATTTGTATTTCCTCAAAAATGCAGTGTGCCAGTTCTCGAGAATGAGATATACGGGATAAGGCTTTATAAATCTTGCAAAAAAAAAAAAAAAGAACCAAGGCTTAAGCAGAATGACAAGGCTCTCTGGACTTGGCTAACTTGCCTGTCATTACAGCCGAAGTTAAACCTTGTGCTGCTGTCAGAAAGAGAACAAACCAACCTCTGCTAACAAGAGTTTATGTCAGATCATACTTTGCCGATTTTAAATAAAATGTGCTCGGGTAAAACTTTTAGTTTTAGAGTCACTTCCTTTTAATACAATATATCGCCAAAAGTTTGTGGACACCTAACCGTCAGATCTGTTTGTGGTTCCTTTCCAAACTGTTGCTACAGTTATCTTTGCATGTATTAGCAATGAATTATTCTTTTACTAGAACAAAGAGACCCAAATACTCTTCCCGCATAACAATGCCCCTCTGTACAAAGCCATAGTTCCATGGTTACATATGAGGACCCCGACTTACATTTAACTTTAAGAAATTGGGGTTGAAAGCCTTGCTTAGTTGTCTAGCAGTGGCAACTTGGTGGTGCTGGAAATCAAACACCGATCTTCCAATTAGCAGTCCAACGCCTTAAGCACTGAGCTACCACTTCCCCAAACTTGGTGTGTTATCATTGTTGTGGAAAAACCTGACACCTTGACACCATTCAACACTTTTGGAATGAACTGGAATACTGACTGCACCACAGACCACACTAATACTCACTGATCTTACTAATGCTATTGTATCTGACTGAACACGTATCTCACATTCAAGCTTCAAACTGTAGTTGAAAACCTCACTAGAAGAATGGAGCTTAATCTAACAGCAAGATGTGGAGGAAATCTAAAATAAAATCAAACGTTGGTAATGGTCAGATGTCCACAAAGATTTGTCATCATTCTTAGTAAAAATAACAGTCGATACCCTAAGCTAGAATGGCGTTCACTTATGAACTTAACTTAAGTCCTAATATAATGTATCCCTTTATAATCGATTCTGTTTTCTTTTTTTATTAGGACAAATGTTATAAAGCTGTCCTTGTGTAACTGTTACATGTGACCTATATAGACGTGAAAACATCTGAGTCTGCCAGGAGAAAAAGGCTGACACGGCCATAATTATTTATCCTCCCTGCTCGCCGCTGCTTCCGGGTGTGTCTCCCTATGTATGTTATACGCGATCAGTATGTGATCGCACAGATGTGATCTACTTACCCATATGTGTCTGGACTCCATCTTTTTATTGTGTAATGATAAGAGATAATCAGCTCAAGGGTAAGCTTATTTCTTGTTGATAGTAAGCCACGGTCACGTGCAGCTCCAGAAACAGACTATAAATCACCTTTTGGTTTACTTTATTTGTCTTTAAATGTAAAAGCATAAGGTGTGATGAAAAAAAAAGCATATTTACATACTTCCTTAATCTGCGATCTTAAAACGCAATTAGATTCTCCGATTAGAGACTTTTACGACACTATCCCGCTAGCGCTAGTCGGTGGTGTGCGGTTGTTAAACGGACACATTGTTTTTGTCTGTGTAATAGCTCTAAGCGCAGGATCTTCTTCATGGGAAATGAATTCGAACGTCAACCAGTCGACCAGCAAATCGCTCTCATTTGTAAATGCTGACTCTATGTTTGGGGCTGTTCGGGTTTCTATTCCTGTTTTTTTTACGTCAGTACAAGACAGGCGTGTAGCTTAAAATTATAGGAAGGCTGTAATGTGTGAACAAATGAGGCAGGAAGCGAGTGTAAGCTCTTGGCATGTAATTTATCATAGATATTTCAGGAACCATTTTAGGAAAAACGGTATATCTGAAGGAAACCCTGGAAGTACAGGTAGAACATCCTCCACACGTTCAGGGTAAAGGCAAAAAAAATACAATTCCCTATGCCATAGGGGCAAAACAAACCAGCTAACCATTTACGCAAGTAAATACGACGTAACTACGGATTTAGATTTTTTTAAGGGCAATTGACCAATCAGATTGCAACTGGAAAAATAACCTAAAAACACATAAACAGAAAAAAATGTGATTAGAGATTTACAACTTTAAAAGCTTGCATCTTTAAAAAGAAACATTTCTGACACAACAAAATACAGTAAATAGGCAAGCTGCAAAATTTACAAGCTGTGATAATGTTGGCGTGTTGCTGGAGCCAAAGATTTTTCTTTTTTAATTCTATAGTTTCCTTCAACCTACAAAAATGCTAGGTGGTGGATTAGCTTTTCTAAAGTGGCACCTTGGTTTAAAGGAAAGGAACCAAATGTGTGTGTAAACAGCTGTCCCTCAAAACCTCCGTTTAATGGAAAACAAACATGTAAACGTGACAGAGATTTATTGACTCTATTGACGAAAAGCTCTTTGTGATGACTTGTTGTTCCAAAGTCATAATCAAGGATTGTTTCAAAATGGACGAATCGTTTGTAAACGACACATGACTACTTCTTTTGCATTGGTGGGCAGTCAGGGCCAGCAAGGTCTTCTCTGCTGGCCTAAACACTATCAGAACCTGACCTCCATTTGCAGCCTAAAGTCTAATAATTGTATTTATTGAATTCTAATAATATATTTCCAACAGTTTATTCTCCTCATTTTGTAGAGTTTCTTTATCTGCACTGCTTCCAGTACGTGTATGTGGATGTTAGATTTTTTGTCCAATTAGATTTCAGTTTCTATGTGCCGCCATGTTAATCTAATCTTCCAAAGCCTCCAGAATCAGTAGTGCTGCCCATGTAACGTAAACTATATTAGTAGTGGCAGATTGCTAACTGGTTATATTATTAAAGACTGTTTCTTAAGCCAATCAAATTTTAAACCCGCCTCCCGATGTCTGCTAGCTGGCGCACAATGACATCAGCATTTTTCCGGAAATAAGTTGTTCACCACGTCCAGTATATGTCAATATTAAGATAAATATTGATTCGGAACGCCTCCAGAAGATGTATGTGGTACAATTGCGGTTGTAGAGTAGAGGTTTGGAGCCTTAACTGGGGTTTCTTGCTAATAAAAATTGGTTTCATCCTCAATACGTGAACTGTCTTTTTCTCTGGAATGCTACAACGTGTTTTATTGCGATTTTGTATATTATCGGTAATGTTTTATAACTGCAACGTGATAGTGGTGGTAATAAGAGGTGTATCAGTCGGGTAAATCCCCACTAAAGACCTAGGTACCAAATACACCGCCCGCCACTGTATATATGTATTGTAGTACAATACAAGTTGAAAACATTTAATTTAAAGAAAAGATTCTTTAAAAAAAAATACTCAAGTAAAGTAAAACAATTACTTCAAATGAGTTAATGTGGTCTAACGATAACATTGGCTACTTGTTCTCCTTGTTCTGCTCGACATTTCTCTGGCACTGTGGAGGTCTGTGAGGGAAACTAAAGCGAGTATGATCCTTTCTATATGTTAATCTGTAAACAGTGTGGTTTTTTTTCTGTATTTTTTTCGCTGATACAGGATGAGGAAAGCAGCATCCTGGGTGACAATAACAGATTGCGGCATTTCCATTAATTATTAATTATCACAAATTGATTTTTACTTATCAAGCCTGCACAGTGTTTCTCTCTGCTGTTATCAGGCTCTGGAAAAAAACATGTTAATTTATTGGCATCATTACAGTTATTAAACATTTTAAATGAGCGGAACAACCTAATCGCTAAACACAGGGTCAGCATTATTCCGCTACACACATATATTTAATGTGAGTGTTAGCCAGAGCAAACAACTCCAAATTGACTTGACTGTGTAAATCTATGTGCTGTCACTAAAATATTGACATTAGGAATTTATTTACTTGTATGTGTTTTTTTTTCCCGCCAAACTTTCCCCGCACCCCATTTTCCCTTCCGTTATTTTTAGCACGATGGATTAAAGTAAGGCGTCATAAATGGTGCATTCACTAGTTAGTATTTCAGAATGTTACTGGAGCTTTCACACTGCAGAGAAATAAGACACTTTAATTACAGATATGAGCAAGGTTGTAAATCTTCCCTTCTCCCTCCTTCTCTTCTGCTGTTGTCTTAAGAGATGAATCGGCCGAGGCAAGCACGCATCCAGACACAAATCTTCATTAGATGTGGCTTGATAATCCATTAATCCATTCTTTCACTCTTCCGTTTGTGTGCATTTTTATCGTGCCCGTCCACGCCCAGCAGCAGAACACAGAGTGCTAGTCTGCAGAATTCGGATGGCACACTCTGAATTTTGATTCCTCGCCATGCTCTGGGATATGCATATAGGATGGGTGTGAAAATGAGTTCAAGTCCTTCGGTTATTTTCTTCAATACTGTCAGGACGATCAAAAGGATGGGAGATTTAAATAGGGTCAAATGAGCGGCGTGTGAAATAAAAGTAATACGGTGAACTGTACTTCAAGTGTTCTGGGGTGACCTCTGACTCGGAAGAACTTTGTTAGGAACTAGAAGTGTAAATCAGAGCATTTGATCACGATACGATACAATGCATTTTTTTTTGTGCAGCGATACGATATTTTCCGGTGCGTCATTTAATGCAATCAAAATATATAACCTGAATGGAAGGATGAGCGTGTCAAAATAAAAGTACCGCATATCGATATTTTACGAGTGGAATTGAGGCATTGTATCATTACAATTTTATCGTAATGGTCAGGGTTCAAATCCGAGCATCACCAAGTTACCAATGTTGGGCCCCTGAGCAAGGCCCTTAACCCCCAATTGCTCTGTTGTAAGTGGCTCTGGATAAGGGTGTCTGCCAAATGCTGCAAGTGTAAATGTAAGTCAGCTGAACATGCAAAAAATATTAGTAAGAACATTTTTTAAACTGTGGACGATTCCTCATCACCGCATCCATTAACGCCTGCCAGAGTTACGGCGGTCGGAATCCTAGTTAACATTAAGTGCCGTACATTTTAAGATAGCAGTGACTGCAAATGGCACCCAAACCGTTTAAATGGTAGGTAAAATGGCATTACTTTTAAATGATGGAGCAACGACAGTAAAAAAATACAGAAACACTTTTCAGTCAGTCGGAAAAAGTGACATAATCCAGCCAGCCTCAAGTTTGTAAAACACTCCTCCAAAAAAGTGGCCATGGCATAAAAGGCAAATTGAAAATCCACCGTGTCTGAAACGAAGAAACGGAAACTAGGAATAGACGGAAAAAGGAATAGTGTGTGGGAAAACGCAAAGCCAAATTTCGAGGCGTTTGCTGATAACGAGCTGCTACTTCAAAGCAAACCCTGTCCCCAGGAACAGCATTTAGGTTTAATAAATAAATTTGACAAAATGTAAGATATTATGGGTATTTGGACATGATGTACTATTTTTCTAAATTTTGGTACTGTTACTAACTGTACTACAAAGTTCTCTTACTGGTAAATGATACATGATGAGTTGTAGTAATATTGTCTATGGACGTCTAGTCTGTGCGTGAACACTTTTGGTGCTACAGTTAGCATTTTCCAAAATTTTCTGTGGCACCGTTAATTTCTGGTTTTATTTTGCACTGTTTTGCTCATTTTGCATGATTCGATCCTAATAGTTTAATAAAAGAATAATCCTGGTATGTCTGTTTTCATCGTACTAAAATTTCAACAGTTTTAGGAGCGGGCAGTAGAACGACAAAAAAATTGAATCAAGATACTTAAGGAATATTAATGAAACAGTATTTACTCTGAGATATCATTTTTGCTGGATACGGGGTTGGTTAAAGTTACAGAACGTCCCATCCCCAAGAGATTCGATTTGTGAATCTATTTAAAGCATCACTGTACGTCTGATGCAAAAAAAGTCCTGATAGTTTATGCTGAATATGCAAAAAAGTAGGAAAAAATGCTGCGTGTACCGTATTTCCATAAACAACGCATTGATAAGTTGAGGAAGGATGATGCGGCTGACTCAAACCTTCGACAAAAAAAACAAAAACGCTGGAAATTCTTAATTAACACAGCCTCAGTGAGTGACTTTATTCCAGGTGATTCACGATGGAACCCGTTTGAGAGACAGTAGAAGATAAATACTGTTAGTGTGTGAAATAGGGAGGAGACCATTGTCCTTTATCTTGCCTAATGTGTAATAAATTTGTTGTCTGGACTTGGTCATGAGGTCTTGCTGGCCTATTGAAGTGTTCCACTGCAATTTTTCAGTTGTCTCGGCGGTTAAATAATTTAGCTTTTCAGTTTGGGCTGGTTTTCTGTTTTCTTTTACCCCTATAGTAAGCTTTATGTGCTGCTAAGTTGCTCCTGCTGCACCTGAATTTGATAGATATGAGGCGAGTAGAGAGATTAAAACAGGGTAACAAATTCCCCAAGCTTTTCTTCACCACCTGAGATAGGTCAGGAACCTGCTAGAGAGTATTTAAGTATGTATTTAATTCTTCTCGTCTGTGGACACGAAGCCTGTAGTCATAACCTCTTGAATCAACACAGGAGCATGGGGTTAAAAAAAAAAAAAACCCTGAAAAGGAAATTGCTTTCATTTACAGGAAGATTTTTTTTCTTGTTAGGTCTCCTTAGTATGCTTAACACCTAAAGGCCCTTTTCTTTATAAATTATCATAATTGAATGTAATAATAATAAAAAGTTAGTAATATTTCCCTGATTTCCAAGATTTTTTTTATTTGGAGGGCATGTATAATAATTGATATTGAACCCTCAGGACCTTCACACAGTAAGAGCTCTTCAAGAAGAGTCGTGTAAGACGTGACTGGCATAGTAACAGGAAATAAAAACTTTTTCCCTTTGTTTAATAATCAGTGGCGGAATGCGAGGTTTTACTTGGGGCCTTCAGTAAGCAACTGTAAACCACATACACACATCATACGGCTAACACAAGCTATATGAAAATTATGCGCATATTATGCACGACCGGCAATATAGGGCGCTTGAAGCCTTGATGTTTAAGAGGTGCCTCAAGCTGTTCAGTCTGTCCATGTTCCTTTATTCGTATTAAACTAAACAAAATAGCATCTTGCCCTATGTGCTAGCTGTTAGTTCAAAAAGCTTTATTGTCATTTCGACTATATAAAGCAGATGCAGTACACAGTGAAATGATCATGGTGCTACACAAAACAACCCAGAATTAGACAAAACAGCAAAGAGCTACTTAACAAAAGAACAACAATTCAGGTTTATGTATATAACACTTTTAACAACGCTTAGCAACATAAAGTGCATGTGTTAAAAGCGCAACCTGGTGTAAAAAGTGCAAATAACAATACAAACAATACACCAGACAGGACAAAAACAGACAATACTAAAACAATACAACTCTGTACAAGTACATTCGATAGTTATGATGTGCAGATGTAGGTGAGTAACAGGAGCAAAGATTATTGTGAAAGCCACTCATACCGCTCAAAATTGCAATCTTAGAAATATCACACAAAACCTTCACTGGCCTCTGTTACTGAGTCCAGTTTGGGTGTTGGAATTTCTATTAGGGCGCCTTGAAAATGCCTTTTCAGTAGATCAGCAACAAGATCTGGTGTAGCGGTGCTGGCAACTGCGGCCCTTATTTATTTTTTCATGAAGTTTTACTTTTATACCTTGAAATTTCCCGACAAATGCTAGGAGATGCACTCGGCATGTCGCTAGACCCAGAGGATGGGCTGCTACCGAACGTCAAAATTTGATTGGCTAATTATTCCGTCGCTAAATCTTGTTATAAATCATATGTAACATCTTTTAACAAAGGTCAGAAGGTGCACCATCTGTAGTGCTGCCCCAAACCTTTTATTGTAGGATATTCCAGTTCAACCCCAAAAGAACTATTCATGGTATTATAGTTTGGTGGACATTATGCTAATGAAAATGCTAACTATATCATCTAAAAAAACTTTTTATTGCACTATTTTATTTTTTATAGGGCAAGCAGAAAAGGCTGTCCTTACCTAAAGTATTATAACAGACCAAAATCTATATATGTTGTTTAGATTCTATAACGGGTGCCTAGTAAAAATATTTTTGGAGGCCCTAATAAACCTATCCCAAAGGTAATTACTAAAAAACTAATTCCATTTCATGTAACAAGCCATTCAAATATCTTGTTTAGAGTCAACCCTCACTTCTCAATTCTTCCACTTATGCAGTGAACATCGTGAGGAATTAACGGGAGATTGTTGCTGGAGATATCACTAAGCCCGCATTAGAGGATTGACTACAGGCCCGCATAATAATTCATGGGTGGAGGTCATGCCAAAGCTTCGGTTATAGCCTGATCCAAAATTCCCCCGTAACCAAACCTCGCTTTCGGAGATGAAAGGCAGAATTGTTTTGATATTCCGATCAAAGCCAGCTATCGCATGGCTCTAAAGGAACACCTGGAATTCTAATGGAGGGTTCTGCATGAGCGGCGGAGCATTGTAATGCATAGTGTATCGTAAATAATAATTATGTAAAACATCTGCTTGGGGTGTTTATCATTTATTTATTTATTTGATTTATTAATCTTTGGCCCCTTCAATGAGTATCTGATTTGTAGATTGTAATTGAATAAAAGTGTTTCATATTGAAATTGAGCGACTGCCAGATGATTGGTTCACTGGCAAAGGGAAAGGAGCAAACTCTGATTAAAGATATGTCGATGCGGAGAGGAGAAGGTAAACGCCAAACCTCTGTTGTTTGCACAGGTTCTCTTTCAAAGACTACTATGATGCCAGGTGCCAGTTTAGGTGTTCAGTCAGATAAGGGCAGTGATGCAGGTGGGTTGCATAGCCGCCTCAGAGCTTCAAGCTTTTCCGGTTAACTCCCATCCACAAAAAAATGCACACCAGGGGAATTGTTCCTAGTTTTGAATAAGTGTGTGAATGTGTGTGTGTGTGTCTGGTGTTGTGTGATAATAGATTCTGGATCCAGGGTGACTGATATAGAGAGCTGACTGAAGATAAATGTATGAAACTGATAAATTGCGCATGCAGTTATTGTGCATGTTGCAAGTTAAGAATTGACTTGCAGGAAATAGCTTTGACTTAATGTGACACAATATGTAATTAGATTTTAAGCAACACACCGAAAAACCTTTTCTAAATACAATATTAAGTTTTAACAGTAGTAACAGTAAAAAGTACTAATGTTTAAATTACTTCAGTAAGAGTAACACACACTATTGGCTGGTGCCGTGGTGTAGTGGGTTAAGGTGCCGGCACCCACATGGGGAAGTTGTTGCACTCCGGCGACCCAGGTTTGATTTCATTCTACTAAAATGTGTGTAATAAAAAGAAGTCAATGTGTGAGATGTTATCGTAACTTACGCTAAGGTTGAAGTGCCCATAGTTGCTGAATCAACCTTAGATATTCATTATCAGAAAACTTAAAACACAACAGCAGGATCCAGGAGTTTCCAGGAATTCCTGTACGCAGATTTGCCGAATTGCTTTGGTGCACATTATGCAAATGTTCTTTTTCACTCCCTGGACAATTTATTTATTCTTATATCTATTCTGATCTAAATCTCAAATCTATAGAACTTTAGAATATAAAGTGAGGTGTTTGGCGACATAGCTAAACAATATATCATGGATTGCATTGTGTATTGTTATGATTCCTCCCTCTCGCCACCAGCTGTCTTCATCTCCAGAATACTAGCTGTCTTTTTATACTTCCGGTGTTACTTCCTGTCTAGCTAGCTACTTTAGCCATTCTTTTCTGGCATACTTTGAAGAATTGTTTAGCTATGCTACATACTAAGCGTTTTTTCTGTCTACCTGCCTTCCTGGTTTGTGGAACTCTGCTCGGTTTTTGGTTTTAAGATTTCGTCTAGTGTTTTTAATTTGTTTGCTCGGTTTGTTTTCGACCTTTGCTCGTTTATTGACTCGTTCTTCCGTGCTTAATAAAGTGGTATTCTGCAAAATGGATTCGCCTTCGTCTGCTGCCTCACATGTATTAACACAATGCCAGGTCTCTAAGTCTTCTTGCACATTTGTGTTAATGGTTTTGTTTTCTGTCTTTAAATGGTGAACAGGCACAAATTTAAAAACCTGACAATAAGTATTTGTTTATTTATTTATTTTTAATCAGCTTTTAGGATGTAAATCAGAGCGCAATTGCCACATGAATGTATTCGCGTAGATATCATCTTGAATTTTACACTTTTACATTCAAAATTCCGGGCTTTGTGGAATTGTTCATATGAACCTGGGATACAATGTAAGCATGCATCTGGCTTCTTTCTTCTTTTTCCTCTGGCACTTCCACCAATGTCGCTGGTGGAATGAACTTCCCTCAGATGCCAGAATGGATGTCAAAGTCAAGGTCGGAAAACCTTAATCTTTCCGAATGACATGAACCAGCATATATATTTTACTAATCAAAAAGTTGTCTATTTGCTTTTCTTGTTGACTGACCTCAGATCAGAAGTTAGACTGACTGTATTCTTAGTCTGTGACCTAGTGAACCAACATCGATGTATTTAAAGAAGACTTTAAAGTACTTTATATGGCACTTTGCCACCCCCGGATAAGGGTAAATATGAAAGAATATGCACTGGGCTTTCTGTCTTTGGAATTTGAAATGCATCAATAAGTAATTACATTCTTTAGAGAAACTTTTATTATATAAAACAGTATAATGCACTGCTGTTAAATTCTAAAGAGCGGCATTTCAATTATTTATTACTTTCTTCTTGGCATCGTCGTCTCAGTCACGTTTTTTGGTCTGACGCGCAGACACCAGGGTGAACCGACTCCTGGGAAATGATGCGTTCCAGTTCCCTGCAACCTGTTAACGAGTCCGGTTGTCCAGCTGCCTGCTTGCTGACACATTGGCTTTTCTAGTCAGTGAGCCGGCTTGCCAATATTGGACCGTGTTCACAAAAGAGGCGGCCCCTTTCCACATCTATAAATACCACAGTTGCACTTCTATCAAATGAGCTCCCTGCCGGTGTAATTGCAACAGTTTTTCTCCTTCAGGGATTCGTTTTGTGAATGAACCATTTTACAGGATCTGAGTAACACATATACTAAGTACCACATTGACCTGGCTGCTCTTTAAATCGGTTTCATTTCGATTTGGTGAGAGAGGAACAACAACGAGGGGGTGAATAGACACTATATGATCGAAATCATGACACCTTATTAAGTAGCATTAAGACTGACATTCGAGGGAACCACGAAACTATCAACCTGTGCTTACATGGACGTTTTGAATGAAATTAATCAGACTAATGAAGTCAAAAGCAGTGTTTACATGACCTGAAAATAAAGTAAACAGGTTGACATGCGACGGGGTTGCACTCTGATTCGATCTTTTGAACAGCTGGTTGCTAAATGTCATTACGCGATTTGTACGTTGTTGTACATGCGCCGAACTTTCTAGTCTCACTTTCAATCCTGATAAAGTGTTTACATGTCCCCTTGATCGAATAAGAAAAGGTTTAAACCACTCCATACAATTCATCCCATCATTCCAGTGTATTAATGTCACTATTTTAACCCCCTGAGGTCCGCAAACGCCTCCAGCTAGCTTTTTTTTAACAGTAAATATTACTTAAAGACTCCTTTCTTTAAGATCATACAATACAATACAGTAAAGGGTCTACTTTTATTTTGATATACTTAGAATTAAAAAAATGTATTTATACCTTTTATGTGCTGTGTAAAAGTAAAAACAGTGCCAGTTTCTTAGTTTTACCTCATTAGCGCTAATGGGGACACGCCCACTTTTCTGTTCATAGGGTAATAGTTTCAGCGAGATGTGGGAAAGGTAAACGTCCCTAACCTGATCGTGGCCCCTGTGCACAAAGCCTCTAAGCTCCTTGATGATGGTGTGGAAGAACTCGAGTGTTCTACACAGAGCCCTGACTCCGACTTCACCCACGGAACACCTTTAGCATGAACTAGAACTCTAATTAAACACCAGAACTCCTTACTCAACATTAGTGTCTTAACTCACTAATACAATGTGTCTCAATGTCTCAATGTGCAAATCCCAACAGTCACAACTTCAATTACGGGAGAGCCTTTTCAGTAGTGTGGAGGTAATTATAGGAGTAAATGTGAGACTTAATGACTGGCACCAAGGTGTAGTGCGATCAGGTGCCGGCACATACGGATGGTGCTGTTGGCCCCACCCTCTCTGTCTCTCCCAGCTTCACCTTTATCTTATCAATAAACACTGTTATAATGCCCCCAAAATGTAAAACTAAATATAAAATAGTGTTTAAAATACACATACATATAGATGTATTCATCAGGTGTCCCAATACTTTTGTCCAAATTGTGTAGATTATTATCCGTTTAATCGGTTTTGAACCTGTTAAATATAAATTAGTCAGCAGTTTTAAACTGCGTCATTTGGCTGATAGCTAAGGTCATGTGAATTCAATCTCTGTAATAAATATTGAATGAAAGCTGTGCAATTAAAAAATGACCTCTATCATTTTTTAATATTTCTCTCGATCCAAATTCGAGATCTCATTTAAATCTCGCTTTCTACTTTAAAGTGTGACAATGCAGAAAGAAAACCTCCCCAGGGATATTATGAGCATTTAAAACAAATGATTCTGTACACAGATGATAACGTGCTTGATTAAGACAATCTACAGACTTACTGCAGTCAGACAGCAAGCCAGGTGTATGTTCCTGGGTGGATTGAAAAGCTGGGCCACAGCTCCTGCTGAGACTGCAAGCTCCTGCGATAGCTCAGAGTAAATGTCGTCCCATCGTCTTAGGATTTGTGTTAAAAAAAAAGGGGGGATAACGAGAGCTTATGCTTTGGACAAATGTGAGATGATTAAAAAAAACGTGTAATTAGTAACAATGACTTTTGGAAGCAGCTGTCGAACATCTGTCTCACCAGGGGACGGTTTCCAAAGACGCACTGTACTTGTTTAATACACTGAGTTGAAATAAAGTATACTGCATGAATACACTTTGACGTCGTTTTGTGTGGGACTAATACTAAAACTGCGTAAATGATGTCAAAAACGGAAACTGTGGGTTCTCAAAAAGCATTAAGCGAAGAGCATTAAGCGAAAGAGCACATATATATATATGTGTGTGTGTGTGTGTATATATACTGTGTATATATATGTAACCAGGCAATTTTTTATAGAAAAAGTTTTCAGCATTTTTGCCTTCATTGATAGGACAGAAAGAGATGAAACAGGGGGGACCAGTAGGGATCCGAGCCAGAACCCTCATCCAGAATGACTTACATCTATTTAATTTATACAAATAAGCAATTAGGGGGTTTAGGGTCCGCTCCACTGGTCAGGGGCCACAGCAGGGGTGCCCCAAACCCGAAAAAAAAAAATTGAAGTCAATAAAAAAATTTAAATATAACATATGAGAATAAAGTTGTAATTGCAAGGAAAAAAATCTGAGACAAAGATTCTAATTGGCAACCGCTCGGGATGCTGTGCACCTTTTTCTCAGCAGGAAAGAGATATGTGGTCATCACTCATATGACCTTTTTAACAGGACGATTTAGTTAGCTCTTATTTTAGGTTACGATTAAGTGTCCGTTCACTAATTATAACTACATGCTGATGCGTCTAAATACTGCTAAATCCTAACCTCCAAATTCATTCCATACAAAACAACGAGATGTATCTTGAAATACCTTATTTTGTCAGCAAAATATTACAATGTTGATCTTATATTTCATTTTTAATTTTGTAATCTTATTTAAAGTGCCACAAAAAATTCTATCGTAATGTTAAAATTAGCTATTGCGTATTTAGCTATTAAATATATACAAGCTATCTTTCACATCCGTAAATAGGGTGTATTTGGTGTATGCATATGTGGAATAAAAGGCTAACAACACCGTGATATTGTTCTAAACATAAGTTCTTGGTATGCTGAAAACATTTCGGTCATGTAACTTCCAGTTTCTCTTTTTTTTTTTACAATCCTTAAAAAATCCTTTATTTTTGCTAAATTTCATTCTTCCAGCAACTTGTTTTTAATGCTGTTTTTCTTTCTGTGTAATTAATATCACACTTTTCTTGACGTTTGCAGTGTAGATCATTTTGTTTCTCTATTGGGTTCCATTTGCAAATGTTTCTTTGTACAGTTGTTGGCTTCAATATCGCACAAAGACCCATCATTTTGAACAGAAACGATCAGAGCCTCTTCCTCTATCTGCTCAGCTTCCATAATACAGTACGTCTTTTCAGCTAGTTTCCTCCTAATGACCCAAACTCTAGATACGTCTTCCTGTTTTTCTTCCTGTCGACGTGCTATGCTTTGTGGAAATCTAGCATATGGCAGTGTCCATGACTGAGGTAACACATAGAGAACAGAACTATTTTTCACTCCTACCATCTGTCCATTCAAAAAAAAAAAATGAAATAAATAAACGCTGCACCCAAAATGAATGTTGTTTCCATCCTGCTGCTGAGGCGCCTTCAGATGCTTGGCTCCATGCTGTGCTACTCAACCAGGAGTCTCGAGCGTTCTGTTACGCTCTTGCCTGCCGCGGGAATGAGAAAGCGTGATCGGCTTCTGACAGGAACATCACAGTTCGCTGGACAAGAGGATTACACAATGCAGAAAAGCAGGCACCGCTCAACACACGTCAGCATTTACCACAGCCCAGGTGGATTCAGCTAAAAATGTATGCAGATCCAGCTACGTTCCTTTTCTTACTTTAAAGGGAAAAATAGTCACATGACTAGCTGGTGACAACAGTTACCTTTTTTAATCCTTAACCTTCTTAGATAATATCAATCGAAGCGAAATTATTTTTGTCTTTATAATTAAACTTCTCGTTAGCACCTTATTTAACGCTAAGGGTTTCAAACATGAATAAAATCGTATTTCTTGTTGTAAGTTATTTTTTTTTTCCGGCTCATTTGGTCATTTGCTAAATCCGACCTTTCTTATCTGACATTACAGTAGGGCTGTGTGAAACTTTCGCTACAGCTAACCATTGTAAAACTCTTAGGGAGTTTTTCTTAGCCACCACCGCCTATTTTTTTTATAAATTGGTTAGTATTTGTTCAATTCTTTTCTTGTTGTCACATCTGGACCGAGGTCTGCTTCTAGACAATCCCTGCTGCAGATGCCTTTTTTCTTAAATGGCTTGGTGGATTAGCTTAGCATGTGAGGCTTATAAACATTATTGTAAATATATTTAAAGATATATACTACAGCCTGGGCTGGTAATGAATATTCTTTTTCTTTTCCCATAAAGCGAGAGAGCAAATAAAGCGGCCGATTTGGAAGCTATGGGAAAACGAGTTTAAAAGACAAATGATTAAGATGTGAATAAAATTGCCTGTGCTCATTATTCAGCCACATTTGAAATGTACACAGGGCGGCATTAACGTGACTTTGGAAAAGGAATTGGAGTGTAATAACTCATATAACAACGTAATTAGTATGAGCAGCGGTAATACCGTGACCTCCATTCATCAACCTTGTGTGCTTCAAACGTGCAGCAAATGTATTTATGTTATTGTATAATTTCTTTGAGGCTTTCAAGCCACGTAGTGAAAGACTGCTGAGCCGTAGAAGGAAGCAGAAGACTGTCAGGGACTGAGGTTGCTTGTCTGGCTTTTGTGCTGAAACAAAGCTCTTGCATGCTCTGAAGGACATGATATGTCTGCAGGTGGTTCCCTAGCTGGAAGTGGAAAAAGGCTAATCCAAGGTCTACAGGCAGCTTTATTAAAGGAAGTGTAATTAGCCACCAAGGAAGGGTGGGCTAAAGGGGAGGACCTAAGATAATTGAAGCCTGGAGAGGGAGGTACGGTATATGTTTAGTCTGATGTGTAGGTTCAAGTGCAGTTTAAATGTTACTTCCAGGCTAGTGAGGGGGAAGGTCACATTCCGCTTTCTCCATATTTCTAAAGAGCTTCTTGCGCTCTGAAGGCCTGTGTCGTTGTCAAAAAAACCATTAACTACCCCATGAAAATTTTAGCAATGTATTTCCAACACTGAAAGACCCTTGCTGTAATTCGCCAAAAGATTTATTTATAAAGAAATGAAAAAAAAAACAAAAAAACGCAGTGATGATCTGCTCCTCCATTTTTCTGTTGAAAAGTTGATGAAGCTAATTGGTTATTTTTTGTCATATGTTTCGTAGCGTGCATGCGGCATTCTGAAAAGTTGAGATGTTGTCATCTTGCTGTGTCGCACGTCTACATTTGAAGACACAATATTTGATTGGCCCCTGATATAGTCATCCTGCAGAGCTCTATGCTGAATAAAGCCAACACATGCATGCAGATATCCCATAACAGCTTCTTTAAACTTTGCCCAGTGGTACCTAAATATGAAATATGCCTCATTTAGTTTTGTTTTTTTTAAAAATACTTTTTGTTGTCAATTTTTGAGGGTGACTTTGTGTGCAGAAAAACTCATTTTTAGTCGCGAGGATCTGAACAGGAGCTTATACGCTTTAATCATTATTTGTTCTCCGGTAGAAAATCAATAGCTTTTGATGAGCGGCCGGCTTTCCTGTTGCAAATGTGTCAACAGCAATGTCATCTATGGACCTGGACTGTTTAAACAGCAGTTATTTATTGTTTATTAGGAACTCGATTTTTTTTAATGTGGAAGAAAATTTTTCACACGTACCGGTTCAGTTGGATTTTCTTTTACACTGAAAAAAGAATTGGACCAAATTCTGGCTTTGAACTGACCCTGAAACCTTGCTGGTCTCGAGTAGGAACCGATGATGTCAGTAGGCAAAGCTTCTAACTTAGATCACCACAACAGTAAAATAGGCAAAAACAATTACATGGCAGTTCATTAATGGTTCAAAGAAGAGACCGATGTTCTTCTTGCAATAAGGGTGATAAAGCAAATCCAAGTCTAACTAGAAAATAGCGTGAAAAATAACCGCTTTAACCAATTTCTTGACCAACCGGTAAACAAGTTAAAAACAACATTAAATAAACAGGGATTAAAAAAGATAGACATAGCAAGCAAATCCGGTCACATGTTGGTGGGGTTGCGGTTTCTGCTCCCTGCCAGTGCAAATGCAAGCCATATCGGAACGCTTCAGCTACCAAATAAGCATGGTGCCAGACTGATACCGAAGTCTAATGAATCCCCTATTGATATATTTAATATACCATAAACCATAAATGTAAAAATACATCATTATGATCTTAGCATGACCTCAAAACCGCTGCTAAGCCTTAAAAACTCAGATACAGTTTGTACCCTAAAAAGCCCGAAGATCTCTGAGTCAATGAGGTATAGACAGATTAGATGAAGATTAACCTGAGAGAAGCTTAGAGCAAGGTGTGCAGAGGGGGGGAAAAAAACCCCACGTTCACTTTCATCCTTTTTTATTGACGATGTGGCTGCAGGCAGCACTGACAGAGTGAATTTCTAAAGTGAACAGAAGCATCTTTACTGCTCAGCTCCGACCAAATTCCTCAAAACTCAGTAGACGGCACTTTTTCTCACAGCGGGACTGTGACCTAAAACCTATTGCTTAAGAAACTGTAGTGTTTTCACAGTCAATCACCCAACCTGAATCCCACTGAGCAAGCATTTCACTTACAAAAGACAAGATGGAGGGTAAAAGCTTCCCAAACAGGCTATAAAAATGGGTGCATTACAAGCCTGGTAGAGCGTCACAAAAAGAAGACATCCTTTGTCTTGAGGCAGTCAGTGATTGCAAATAATGCAAGCGCTAAAACTGTTTAAGACAGTGGTTTCCAAACTGAAGGGCGCGAGCCTTAGGGGGGAATGGTGTTATAATCAGGCAGGCACGGAATTTTATAGTGATGCATCAACATTTCAAAAGAGCCAACAATATGTCATGTCGCGCAGCAGCGGCAGGCAGTGTTCGGCACGCAGGATTCGCTCTCCCTTTAGCTGTCCTCACTGCGCCGTTTAACGCTTCCCTCAATATTCCTCTCTATGTGCTGACGACCCATGCGAACACTTTACTTGTATGCCGCTCATGTTAAACGCAAAAGCAAAGCCCACTTAAGCAACACTGCGACAGGAAATTTCCAGAATGCGCCGTTCGTGTTTGCAATAGCGCTGTTAAAAATCTGTTAAAAACAGTAAATACTGTTACACAGTAAAACAACGTAGAAGCTGCAGGATTTACTTTTAATGATTCTACTTTAAAAGTGACTTTTTCTTTATTTTTTTAGCAAGCCACACAATAAATTTTGGTTAATTACCATTAACTAATTGCAATGGTTCAAATAAATCCTCCTGAAAGTGTGTGTGTGCGTGCATTATTATTTTTTATTTTATTTTTTATTCTGCAAAAGGGGAGCCTGGCAGAAAACGTTTGGGAACCACTGGTTTATTATGAATGATTAGCATAACGAACTTTATAATTAACCTACCAACTTTAGTGAAGTCAGGATTTCTTTTCTTTTTTCTTTTTTAAGAAACTGGATATGATTTTTAAAAAAAAATCTTTTTCTTTGACACTTTAACAGGTTTGTACACTGCCGTTTCTCTGGCTCTGTAGTGCACCTATAGTCGTACCAGTGGGACTTGTAGAGAGCTGTTTTAGTCCTTTAGTCTGTTAATGCCACTGTCATTCCTGTCAACTCTAACCAGCTTAGCTGTGTTGCATTGAATTCTGGATCGATTGAGTGCAGCGTCTTTATTTCTTTGTCCCTAAAAAGAATTTTTTTATATACATATTTCGGATTGTGAATTTTTGTCTCCTGTTAAACATTATGGCAGCACAGTGGCTTAGTGACCTTTCTTGCCTCACATCAAGGGCGTTCCATGTTTGTATCCCCAGCAGGGGTCTTTCTGTGTGAAGTTTGCAGGTTCTCCGGTTTCCTCCCACAAAAAAAAAATCAAAAACATGTATGTTAGGTTGATTGGTTATATTACATTTCCCATACGAGTGAGTTTAAGTTCTTGCTTGTCTTTATTTGGCCCCGCGATGGACTGGTGACCTGTCCAGGTTGTACCCCTGCCTTTCACCCAATGACAGCTAGGATAGATCTCCATGACGTTGATTAGGAATGGATGGATGGATGGATTAAAGGAGGATGGATAGATGGAAGGATAGATGGATGAATGGATGGATGGATGGATTAAACACCATTGCAACTAACAATGTCCCTATTTAAAAACCCCAGAAACCAGACAAACCACTTACGTCTTACTAGCTAATCAACCAACCAACCAAACACATGATCTTAAGAATGGAAATTATCATACGTAAAGGTCAGAATAATTTCCAAACTAGATAGAAACAATCAAGAAAAGGTTTCGTTTGCTAGCACAGAGCTTTTAAAATCCTCACAAATGTATTCCATCGCAGCCTCCCAATATTGTTAGATCTTGTCTGAGCTTTCAGCAGAGAAAGAACTCTTTGAATATTAGCACAGCGATGCTGTCATTGTTCATTAGACCGTCTAAACCTTGACTGAATATTAAAGCGGCATTTAAAATGCTCCAATCCAGCGAGTGACTGAAGGACATGTCCTCTGAAGGACAGTACCTGTATTGTATTATTAGTACCGATATTATGTTATATAACCTATACTCTTTCTATACACAGTGTGGTTTATCATGAATATATAAATGATGTATAGGCGGTTACAGTTAAGTATAATCCTCTCCTTTTGGGGGAAAAGGGCTGATCTGCATCTTTATACCATTCCGAGGATTTGTATTCTCATCTTTTGTTGCTGTTGCACTGCATTTTAAAAATCATCCAAAAAAAATCTTTAACCATAGAGAAAAAAAAAATCCTTTTTTGTTGCCAGAGTAACTTTTATTCTTACCATCGTGCTCATTTACCAACTGACGGTCCAGCCCACACATACAAAACGGCCAATTTCGCTCGCTCTGCTCCCCGTCACATGCTCTCGAAGCATTGTCGGCGTTCAAACTTGCGATCCCTCGTTAATAGCGAGAACATTTGTTAACACTAAAAGATCTGATATGGATGCCAAAAAAACCCCCCAACAAAATCTTGTAATACTCTTTACATATGTCTGGTTTTAAAAAAGTTGCTTTGTGTTTAGAGAGAACTTGTTCTCCTTGGTCTCCAGCCTGCTGTGTTTTTGGATATCACGTTGAGACGACGTACAGTAGCTTTCTTCTAATGATCGCCGGCCCTGACAGCGGTCCAACCCCACAAATGAGCAGAGGAGCCCTGACAGCAGGAGGGCTTCTTCTGTGATGGGATTTCAAATTGCTCTTTTCTCTCTTGCCAGTTGATGAGAAATTACAGTCGAATTAGTACTGCTGTTTTTTTTTTTTTTTTTTTAAAAATATAATTTACTTTTCCCTGACCAGATAAGCACCCCCACCAACCCCCCTTTTCTCAAGGACGGTGTGATCTGTCTAAAAAAAGACGATTCAGAACAATCTATACTCACTGCAACCCGGTTGCACTATTAAATCAGAAACAGCACTTGAAACTTAAAAGTTCACTTGTCATGTGTTCATACCATCAGTGATTGTGTGTCCTTTTTTTTTTTTTGAGGGAAATCTTAAAAAAAAAGGTGTCATTCGAAGAGAATTACATATAATAACCATCCGTGATATGGAGAAGAATAGCGCTAGGTGCTGTTGGTGAAAGTGAAGTAGTGGCTTATCTCTGTGGCGAATGGGCACATCAATCATAGCGCAATGATTTTTCGTTCATTTTGACCCATAATGGCCCTGTTTCCTCCAGTGCTCTCTGGATGGGATTAGTGATTGAACACTTTAGTGCGACAGACCTCCACAATGTAAGTCGATTGGGTGCCTAGATTGAAAAGTTGCTTTGAAACCTTGTTGTCTTGCCCTCCCAACCTGCACAACACATACACACATTTATTGTGCCGTGCACATCTTCGCACATCAAGAAGACAGATCATGTGACACTTTGGGTTTTTTTTTTTTTTTGAGTGGATAAAGAGACAGATCCTGGCATGCTTTTGCTTAAAGTTGTTTTTTGATTTAATAACTTACAGATATAAATTAAAACCTATGGAAATCTGAGACGTTTGGCGTATATATTTACACCCCCCCCCCCCCCCCCCCCCCCAGCTCAATTACAGATAGTTAGAGGTGTTTTGGCTACAACAACTTTTTTCCACACATTTAATGTAAATATGACCTTTTATATCCATCTATGTAAAAACCTTTTATTTATATTTGCGATATTTCAGACGTAGTGAAATAAAATCAGAAATAAATCTTTCTAGGTAACGTAAAGAGAGAAATTGTATAACTTATAAGCTTTTGGTTTAAAAAAGTTGTGTACATACCAATAATCCAGAGTTTTCTAAATTATACAATCATAATTTATTTGTTGTCATATTTTAGGGTATGTGTTTTCTAAAATTATGTATAGTGTGACAGGACAGGACAGGACAGGACAGGACAGAAAGAGATGTCAGATTTTTTTTTTACCTGGGAATTAAATATTATTTTGTGTTTACACCTTATGCGGTTGTGCAACCTTCTGGTGATGGAAGAATAATCAGACTTATAAAATACAGGTTCTGTCAGACTTTTTGGGATTTATACCGTTTTTTTGGTCCCGCTGCTGCCTGTAATAAAATAAAATAGTAGTTTATTTTCCAACACAGATTTTTTTTTACATCATCACATCTACTCTACTCTGGATCTTACTCATCCGGAAACTGCAGGAAAAAAAAGAGTTGACATCACAACTCATTCATGTGAACCGAAATAAATAAGAAAATAGTTATGCCATATATATTTTTAGGGTAAATAAGTATTTTGGTTTATTTTTCTTTATTTTTTAATGCATTAATACAGGAAAATAAATATTTATAGATTGTTCCTATCTTGAGACATGTTGTTAAACCAGTGGATGCAGGCTTGCTGATTGACTCCAGTCATTTATCGCCTGGAAGACAAATGTGTTTATTTGTTTTATAAGTCCAGGATTAAGGTTTGTAGGCAGACTACAGCTAAATCCTGCTTATCTGCTTTGAAGCTTCTCAGACTAAGTCCAGAACACAAGGGTTGAAAGCCAAGTAGATTTAACCCCAGCTGTTTTCTCATAATGTTTGCTAATCACTCGTTTACGCATATTTATTTGCCTTCAGCCCCGCAGAGACGAGCGAGAAGGAAGCTTGAGCGAGTTCTCAGTTTGATGTTGTTGGGCTGTGGTGTTAAGGCAGGAACAAACAGAAGCCCCAGGAAACAGATGTTGGAAAGTAAAACACGAGTGTTGCCATCCTCAGAGCGCATCCCGAGTCAGTTTTGCATATTGCTTAAATTATACACATGTATAATGTCCCTCGTGTGTCAGCTTTCACCGCCATGTTGCATCGGTATCGGGATTGTAAACGCATTATGTATAGAAATTGATACAGAAAAAAATGGCTGAAAAAAAAAAAGCTGGCGGTGTGGAAGTCCAGGAGGAATCAAATCATCCAATCATCACTATTACCGTGCCAGTTTTTTAATGTATTTTTTGTTACTTATTTGACATTGTGCTTGATGGCTAAGAAATGAGCATTTAATTACATCACTGATCTGGCTCAGTGAGCGTTAAGCTGGTGTTTTGGGCTCTTCATCCTGACACCTTCGACTCGCTGCCATCTGGAACGCTCTTCGCTTGCTGGCCGAAATGCCTTTAAGCTCTGAAAGTTCTTCAGAAACTGCTGAAAGCTGCTGACTTCAAGAAGTGCTAGAATGCTTTACATTCAGCACGGTGGCTGAGATGATCGATAAGTGGCGAGAGAGAGGCACAAAGGTGTGGAGACCTTGTAACGGAGGCCAGAGTGACTCTGTCATTATCACCGCCATTATGATCCTGGCCTTAATGCTGAGATCGGCTCAGTAAGCGCCTGAGATACGTGTCTGTCTGGGTCAACAAGTACTGCAGCGGCTCACCCTTCACTTTTTATGACGTTGCTACTTTCGGGAAAATCTAGACATTGAGGAGAAAAAAATTCTGCTTGCAGTAGTCTGTGGCTTTCTATTAATTTTTGTTTATTATTTCGGTATTGCATATTAGATGATATGATAATCTAGGGCTGGGCAATATGAGCGAAAATAAAACCTGGATTTATGTTATCTTGATTACAATGAATGGATTTTTTTATCCGTATCCAGGCTAGTTAAACCTACTCTTAAAAATACATTTGTTTTAAAAATCTATTTGCATATATTACCAGCCTCTGCAATTAAAGTAAATAAAATCATAAAAGTGTAGTAAGTACAACTTTTAGGCAGCACGGTGGCTTAGTGATTAACACTGTTGCCTCACAGCAGTGAAACCCTGGGTTTGATTTCCTGGGCAGGAGGCTTTCTGTGTGGAGTTTGCATGTTCTCTCCGCGCTTGCGCGGGTTTCCTCCGGGTTCTCCGGTTTCCTCCCACAGTCCAAAAACATGTACGTTAGATTGATTCGTGATTCTAAATTGCCCATAGGAGTGAGTGTGAGTGTGTGTTGCCCTGTGATGGACTGGGAAACTGTCCAGTGTGTACCCCCTCCCGCCTTTGGCCCTTTCAGAGACAGATGGAATGGACTCCAGCAGATGCAAACTCTACACAGAAAGGCCCCCGCCTGGATATCGAATCCGAGCCTTCTTGCTGTGAGGCAAAAGTTCCAAGCACTAAGCCACCGTGCTGCCCCAACTTTAATTATTCGTCAAATATTGAACAAAAGTATTGGGAATATACATTCACAAGAATCATTACAAGAAGTTATATGTAATGTGTAAAAAGGCAGAAAGTTCAAAAACTAAATTAAATGAATCCAATGAATTTACGACCAGGTTAAGGAATTTTGTTGAGGAATCTATTTCTAAAAGATACGAGCCAGTACCTGAAAAACCTGGAAATCTGTCAAATACCAAGAAAACGATTTCCAGAATTTAGCAAGAAAATCAAAGCATGGTAAGAATTTGCAATAGTATCATGATGCTAGGATATAAACAGGCAAAACACAGCTAGGACACCAACAAACGTTTACGTTTATCTTTATGGCATCTCTTATCCAGAGCGACTTACATTTTTTTTATTATACAACTAAGCAATTTGGGTTAAGGGCCTTGCTCAGGGCCCCAGCAGTGGTAGTTTGGTTGTACTGGGAATCAAACCCACAATCTTTTAAACAGCAACATATAAACCAAGATACACAGAGAACATGAAACAATAGCTGGCAGCTCTTTTAATGTGGGAAGATTAGTGACATGAATGTCTTGCTAGCAGTTTATTATCAAAGTTTATGTAATTGTAAAAATCGTTCAATGATCCCAATAAGACATTTGTGCCATATTGCAAGCCCATACCGGGAAACAACACCTGCGCCTGCTAATTATAAGTAACACAGTCCCAAAGTTTGTAACAGATCCAAGAAACAGGAAGCAAATTGATTTTTTTTTTCCTTATTTGAGAAAATACATCAAAAAAAAAAAAAAAAAAAAGAACTGAGTCCGAAAATGTAATGAGCTATTTTTTCTCCCACTTTTCATTAACGAATGTACATTGAACATGGTGTAGCTGTCAGATTTGAACATCTGTAAACACCAGCTTCGATAGAAAAAAAAGCAATATTTGCTGACGCTTCCGTCCATCTAAAACCAATCCGACTCATTCCGTTTGTTTTCAATTTCTCCCCATGTTCCCCTTACAATAGATATGGAAATCTCAGTAATTGTAAACCTAATAGAAACATTCCAATGACCATCAGACAAGCCCTGACAAGAGAACGAGGTAAATACACGTTTGCAAAAAACAAAAAAAACGATAGAAGCCAAGTGAGATCCCGGGCATCTGTTCTGCACAGCGTTATTACAGCAGGCCGTGATTACAGTACAGAGTTCAATCCCAGTGATAAAAGCCCCGCTGCATGCTGAGTGTTTAAACCTCGCAGCATTGCAGGCAACACATATATCTTGAGGTCTTATGAGGTCTTCCATGACGCTCATCTGCTTATATTCCCTTTTGCAAAAACGCCATAAACAACGGCATCTGTGAAGGATGGTTTCGCTCCTCACACACACTCTGATGGTGTATTGATTCTCAGTACAATGTTTAAATTGCCTGTCTGCCTTCCAGCTTCAAACACACATGTGACAGCTCCGATATGGGCTAAGGACTGTGCCCGGGCTCATCCCCTCCAGCGCCAGGTCTGTAAACGTTAAGCAAGACCACAGAGACAAAGCAAAGAGAACACACACAAAAAAAAATATGTCGCTTCTGGCTGTGTGGTTTATGCATAGCAATCTGGCAAGCTGCTAAAAAAAGATCCATTTCAGTGATAAAAGCCAGAGTGAAGGTGAAAAAAAAGTCCATTATAAACATTTTAACTTGTTAAGTAAAGCCTTTGGGCTTCTTTTTTTTTTTTTTTGATCGAGTGCGAAAGAAAACAGCATTTCTATGAAAAAGTATGCCGGGTATTAATCTGAAAACAGTCAAACATGCTTTCTGTTGACAATACACCACCAATCTGTGTGAAATATGATCCCATTGTTTTGAAAAGAACAACCTTACAAGTGACTGCCTGCAGTATTTATGAATTTTTTTATTAAGGGAACTGTCTGGTTTATGGAGACAAACCATCACTGTTACAGTCGTAACAGAACAAATTAAATTAAAGGTGAACCAGATAGAATTTTTGGGCTTCAAAAATACCTCTAAGCTGCTTTATTTCACTTTTACTTTTGTTCCACTTTTTTTTTCTTCGTTTGTTTACGTAGACATAAGTTCTGTCTCTGTCCCATACTTATTTCTACGCACATGTCCTTATTATCTAAAACCGGTTTGTTCCATACGCATCAGCCGGTAACTGGGTGTGATAAAGATGTAGGGGAAGTGGTAGCTCAGTGATTAATGTGTTCGACTGCTAATTGGAGGATCAGGGTTTGATTTCCAGCACCCACCAAGTTGCAACTTAACCCCCAATTGCTCAGTTGTATAAAAAGAGATAAATGTAAGTCGCTCTGGATAAGGACGTCTGTAATGTAATGTAAATAAAGGTATACAGCAAGTGCAGACCCACACAACAGCCAAGGGTTTTAAGGACAAATATGTTTTGTGTGTGTGTTTAATCGAGCAAACCTTCTGGTGCTGATCAACACAGCTGGTCTGATCACAGTAGTATTGGCAATTTGGGAATGGCAAAATTTTATGGGGATGGAAACCTTGCCAAAAATGTGAATCAATCAATCAATCAATCAATCCATCCATCCATCCATCCATCCATCCATCCATCCATCCATCCATCCATCCATCCATCCATCCATCCATCCATTTTCTATACCTGCTTATTCCCTAATTTGGGGTCACAGGGATCTGCTGGAGTCTATCTCAGCCGTCTCTGAAAGGCTGAAAAGCAGGAGGGGGACAGGTCGCCAGTCCATCACAGGTCTACACACACACTCACACTCATTTCTATGGGAGATTTAGAATCACCAATCAACCTAACATAATGTGTTTGGACTGTGGGAGGACACCGGAGAACCCGGAGTAAACCTCCGCAAGCACAAGGAGAACATACAAACTACACACAGAAAACCCCCTGCCTGGGAATTGAACCCGGGCCAAAATGTAAATTTATTTAAAGTTAATAAAAAAAGAACATTTTGAGTTGACAAGATACAAATGTCATTATCTACCCTAAAATAACTATCTTGGGTTAAAACATTTTATTGCTTTTCAGTGAAGGATTTCTTCTTAAATCAGAAGGTGTGCATTCATTTTCAATTTCCGAAGCTCTGTCAGTAACTCCTGTGGGGATATAACAAGTATAACATGCACTCCTTCTAATATTTTATTGTTTCCATAGTAACAGTTTATATGCAGGGACTTATGATAGATGCCCCACATAATCCTAGCTTAATAATAAACATGTGTATTTATTTAATGAATAACCCACTCCTATGGGCAACTTAGAATCACCAATCAACCTAACATGTTTTTGGACTGTGGGAGAACCCATAGTACCCCCACGCAAGCACAGGGAGAACATGCAAACTTTACATAAAAAGGCCCGGGAATCGAAACCAGGACCTTCTTGCTGTAAGACAACAGTGCTTACCACTGAGCCACCATGCTGCCCCGCGGAATGCATAGAGATTCTTATGGGGTATCTTATGGGCTTCCGTGCCTCCGCATCTAGTTTGCATTAAGCAAAATATCCTGATACTGATGATAATACAAGAATGTATATTGTGACATAATTCATTACAATATTGATAATATATGCTTATGATGCACAGCCTTCGAGATCTTTCTAAATCTTTTGGATGAAGATTAACAGCGTGTGATTTAGCAGCATAGCCTATACCGTTTCGTCTTCGCGATATGATAGATGAGCAGTGATCAATTCCAAGACTTTATGAAGAGAGATAAAGATGGATGGCTTGTTTTAGGGAGGAAAAGTAAGTCGGTTTTTTCCCTCAGGTACCATAACACCCTATCTGCATGCTACGCTACCTTTACGATAAGCGTCATCGAGTTTGTCGTGTAAATTTGAAAGCGCTATTAAATAGCTTTCAGGTGCGTTCTTCTTGAGCAGAACCTTAAATGTAGCATTTGACCTTAAATGGTTTATAATAACTATCCCACTTTGTGGTCTAAATATCACGAATAAAAACCTGTCCTATAGGCGACGTCTCGCAGATACCGTAAGCTAAATAGTGCTTTTAGGGACAATAACGTAATGGTACTCATGTCATTGAGTAGAAGGTTGCGCTGTCGCTATCTGTGAAGATAGGTGCTCTAACGTTTCTGTTTGCCTCTCGAGCTTTGACCTTCGCTAAACTCATTCTCCTCAATTTGGTCTCCTATTACAGCACTTACAATGTTCGGCGATGGCCGCTTCCTCAGAGCCTATCTCTGTTGCTTATTTTCCTTATCCTGATTGAAAGTGAGTGCAAAGATGTGCGTTTCGTTTGATCAGAATCAGACCCCCCCCAAAAAACACACACACACACACACACACACACACACACAAACAAAAAAAGGTGGTGGGGTTTCAAATACCAGTGAAACTGCTAGATAGAAACTAATGGATGCTTCTTCCTGCTTTTTCCTGAAGGTTTCCTGTTAGTACACTAATACAGACAATAACAATGATACAACTCAAAATGACAGAAAATATCTGACGTTCTTTCTAGCCCAAAGTGTGGATTGCCTGCAGAAAAAAAGAATCCCTGAATTCCATGTAGGGCCGGCATGTAGTAGATAGTCTCCCACATTTAGGAAAATGTTATATTGATTGGTTGATTTCTGACAGATTTTTTGTAGATGTTTCAGGCATGCTAGTTTAAATAGCTAGCGAGTTAGTCCGAAGAATTAGCGAGTTTGTCCAAAGAGTTAATGAGCCAGTCTTAGTGAGTTTAAAGAGTTAGCACGTTTGTCTAAAGAGTTAGCGAGTTAGTCTACATAGTGAGCAAGTTAGTCTAGAGCAGGGGTGTCACACCTGCAGAGTTTAGCTTCAACCCTAATTAGTTACACCTGATCCAGCTAATCAAGTCTTTTAGGCCTGTCTAAAAAAACATGTTTTGTGGTTTGAAATAAGGTTAAAGATAATTTCTGCAGGACACTGGCCCTCCAAAGAACTGAGTTTGACACCCCTGGTCTAGAGAGTTAATGAGTTTGTTTAAAGAGTTAGCAAGTTAGTCTGAATAGTTAGCGAGTTTATTTAAAGAGTTAGCAAGTTAGTCCAGAGAGTCAGCAAGTTAGTCTAGTGAGTTAGCGAGATTGTTTAAAAAATTAGCGAGTTAGTCTAAAGAGTTAGTGAGTTAGTCTAAAAAGTTAGCGAGTTCGTCTAAAAAGCTAGTAAGTCAGTCTAAAGACCCTTTGTAACAGAATTAATCAGGGTTTGTTATTTTGTTTTTTAAAATAAAAAAAAAAAACACGTTTTCAATCAACAATGATAGGTGCTCTAACGTTTCTGTTTGCCCCTTCCCTCCCCTCCCACCCCAACAAAAGGTGGTTAGGCTTCAGATACCAGTGCAACAGCTAGTTAAAAAATCAGAAATGCTTCTCAAAGATCTCCGGTTAGGACACCAGTACAGACAATACAGATTACACAGTTGACATTAGTGACCAACTCCAAATGAAAAGAAAGAACTGATGTGCTTTCTAGCCCAAAGTGTGGTTTGCCTGTAGAATAAAAAGCCCTGAATTCCATATAGGGGTGAAATGTAGTAGATGATTTTGATTTTGATTTTGAGTTTGTATGGTCGGTCAGATGACTGCGAATCATATGTCACTGTCTTGGGAAGAAATATTCAGGCATACGAACAAGAGAATGGAACTGACGAATGTCTTCAGCACATATCGATCAGCTCTTTAGCGAATCCCTAAAGAACGGGTAATGGTGTCTCTGTATTCTCTTGTTTTAACAAACTACATTCTGTCTGAAGGCTGAAATAGCACATAGGACTTCTGGCAGATTTCAGATGAATGCCTATGCACGGCGAGTCCATTAATTCAGTAAGCCAGGCTTTATCGGAAAGCTAGGTTTTAAAAGCAGCCTTTCGCGTTTGAGGCGACCACATAATTATACATTAAACTGTAAATGTTTTGATGACTTTTGTGTCTCATCAAGAAATTTTCATGCCTCCCTGAAGTGTAATTTACCTTTGATGAATTAGCGATGTCTCACATTTTATCTTCAGAATCTGGTGTCAAGAACCTAGAGGAAGACTTTCAGGTTTTATTTTATTTATACAAAGAAGAAAAAGGAAGGAGTTTTAACCAAGTGTCATATCAGTAATAGGGGGGATCAATAAGAAAATCTCCATAACTGTGCTAGGTAGAGTGCCGTATGGGAATAAGTGCTTCATGAATATTCACAGATATGCGTATGAAATGAAAAATATTCCCACGGTGACACTGTGAACTGAAATATTTCTCTGGAAAAGCAATGGAAGGATTCATCATTTCCTTCTCTTTCTCTTTTTTACCATAAAAAGTTCCGTGACTTATAAATGTTTAGAATTTTTTAGAATGTACAACGTGTGTTTGTGGTCACTCCAAAACCGTTTGACAATGTGTTAGCAATACACCACAACATCATTCTGAGTAAAATCAGTCCACAACCCAATAAGCTCCATCCTTATCCATCCATCAAGTCATAGTTTGGTTTACAGTCGGGTAAATCAGTGTTCAGATTAGGCAGACATTACCTGTTCCAAACCACTCACAAACTCGCTTCGATAATGATGGAGATGTTTAAGGCACACCGGCAATCGCTCATTTGTCACAGAAGCAATCATGCTGCGTTTGAGTGAAACGGTGACAAAAGTGTTGTTTGGAAATAATTCACTTTAACCCAAGACTCCTCCAGGTTGGAAACTAAATTTGTCCAAAAATGGTTCAAAAAATGTGGTGGATTTGCATAAGGTAAACTAATAAAAGGGTAAAAAAAAAAAAAAGATATGGTAAAAAAAGTGTTTAAAAAATTGTAGATATAGACAGTGTTTAAAATTGTGTTGAAAATGATTCAATTTAGGCAATAAATAAATAGGACACCGGAAAGAACAAGCAAAATATGTCTAAAATGTGGCAAATTGTATAATAGAGCATTTCCGTTCACTTTAACCAAACATTTTTGTTTGTATGCAAGTATATTATAGTTTTGATGCAACCGGTAGAAGTTTACGTCTGAAATCGCATAATTCTATACTATATAGTATGTGAGGATAAATATCCTTAGTGTGAATCCTTTAGTATGTAACTTACAGTACGTGAAAAATTCCTGCTGACCTACAACTCCTATTGAAGTATGCATACGATCTACACTATCCCATAAGCCCGCGGGAGAGACGACTAGCCATATCTGGAAAAGGGCGGAAAGCGACGTTTTAAAGTGTTTTAAGTAACTGTAAATACTTCATTCCTTTAATATCATTTAAGTTAAACATTTTCCAATTATACATTTGTGCTGATGTGACATCGCATGTGTCAGTAACAACATGTTATGGCCCAAGGCATAAGCAATCTTAGCGGCTGCTTAAGGCCCCTGTGGCTACCCGGTGGCCCAAAAGACGTGACAGAGCTTTTTTAAATATATATTATATCAATGGACAATTGTAGTTATAGAAAAATGCAATACTAAAAAAAAATAGATGCGGATATTGGTATGATGTAAGCAACATAGCTACAACAAGTAAAATTAATAATAAGTGTTAAATTTATAGGGTTTGACAACAATTAGTCATATCGGCGGCATTGAGGGGCCACCAAATAAAATTCACCTTTATGGCCCCCTAAAGGTTTGGGCCGGCCCTGCTACCCATAAAAATACTACAACATACTTTTTTAACTGCCTGGAAGTATATACTTACTTAAATATAGTACATACTTTTAGTAGTATGCGATTATGGACCAAACCAGTGCCTCCATCCAGAGGAGAGGATTTTAGATCTGAATCCCAACTTAAAATATTTTCCAGTTTAAACGGTTGATCATGCATAATTAACATGACACACACACACACACACACACACACACACACACACACAGTGAGGTTTTTCTAGATGCATTTTATGCACATCATTATATCGCAGTTACTGCATGAACCAACATTATTTCATTTTATTCATTATTCATTGTTAACATTTGGCTGTAATAGCGAGAATTACGCTGTAATAACGTTCGTAAAAGGTCAACGGTGTCATTGGAGTTATCATATTTACGATTCCGTATTTAACCACTTCCTGAGCTGCAAATTAGCAAATGAACAAATGCTTTAGTTTTTGTAATTACATTTTATTTCTGGGCTGCTGCTAAGAAACAGAATTAACCAATCAAGAGTGTTTTTTTTTGTGTTTCTCTCTCAGAGGTGACAAAAGAAAAGAACTAATGGTTGTTTTGGCAGAGGGGTAAATGAATCGGTTTTATAAGATAAATGTCGTTTTTAGTCATTACAAGCATTTTATTTTAATTATTTTTCAGTAGAAGTGGCATAAAAGTGCTTTATTTATTTATTCATATATTTATTATGTCTATTATGTCCTACATCCAGCCGGAGCACACCACAACAGACTTCTTAATTAAATATCACATAAGTATACATGTTCAGTATACTTGCTTACCCCTTTACACCCTTTGAAATTATTTCCTGGCTTTATGCTAATGTTCGGTAGGGAAAAAGTGGTAGTGTTAAGGAATATACAGAAGTGTATATTTCACTATACATACTGTATCTAACATTTTAGGGCAATTATTTAAGACCCAAACACCAAGATATACCAAACCCCAGGTTATTGTCATTGTAGCTATCTGGAGAAGTGGTGGACTGCTAATTGGAAGATCCGTGTTTTATTCCCAGCACCACCGAGGTTACCTCTGCTAGGCCCCTAAGCAATACCTGTAACCACAAATCGCTTATAAATAGTTGTAAAAAGGAAATACACAGAAAGACTCCTACCCAGGAATCGAACCCAGGCCTTTTTGCTGCGAGGCAACAGTGCTAACCACTAAGCCACTATGCTGCCTGCTGGAAGCCACTTCCAATATGTGAGGTCTTAAAATGCGCACTCGCATTATACTTTCGATTCGCAAACTATGTACGGTGAGCGGCGGAACTGATTTTACAAGAAATGTGTCAGTGACGCTTTCAGATCTGTTGAGCGTTAATTTATCTGAATTAAAAAAAAATTGTGAGCGCTAAAAATGCTGCAACTTAAGGAAACACTGCGAGCAAAAACATAGGAAACGAAAAACAAACGGATGAGGATTTTCGTATATTACAAAATGTAAATGGTATTTCTTTTATAACTATGAAAATATGGTAAGTAAAAAAAGTTGATACTAATGCTTGTCCCCAAACCTGTGGAATGTGATATACAGTGGAATTTGTTGGTTTGATAAGGTTAATCCAAGTTCATATTCATTTGATCTATTTATTAAGGCCCAAATAAAATAATTTAAAAAACCAACAATGAAATAAGGTGGCGTTCTTTTTATTTCTAAAGTTTACCTATTATATAAAGCCCTTTTTTGATTTTCTGGGATAACAACCTATTTAAATAACTTAAATATCGTAAAATATATTGTTATCGTAAAGTTACTCATATCGTGATATAGAATTTTGGTCATACCGCCTAGCCGTAGCTATTATTAAGCAACCAATCACTAAACACTTAGAAAAGTTTATAAAGAATTTATTTAGTTACACATTTTTCCTTGTTCTTTAATTCAATTCTTTCAATTTAATTCAATTCAATTTAATTTGAGTTTTTTAAATCTTAATTTAAAGTGAAATGAAGACAAATATGTGTAACTAAATAAAATGACACATCAAAATAATTGAAACAACTATGCAAGATAACAATACATGCTTTGATTATGCTTTGAGACCGTCACTCTGTCCGATATGTCCCCTGCTGTCCAGTATATCCCCCCCCGTAGACCCCGGAAATTGACTCCAGAAGCTTCTTCTGACCATGTGTAGGATAATCAGTGCAGAAAATAAGATTAATAATTGTGACACTATTTTGAGCAAATGCATAATTTCTTTTTTATAATTTCAGTTTTGGATTCTTTCACATTTTTTCACATGTAAGGTTTGCCGATTTTCTTTACTATATATTATAGTAATTTTTTTTTACTACACTAAAACTTCTATACCATGTATAGTCATGGGATTGTTTGCTAAAACATTTATTCTGCATTAAAAGCTAACAAATTTTGAGTCCATTCACTCTGTATGTAACCCGGTCATGTTCGGCTGCACTACTTTTGTGTAGTAATATTGCTTAAGAAGAGTGTCAGCGTGTCGGTAAGAGGCTTTCCTCTCATTGTTCAATTTTTAATCTAAAGTATCAATTAGATTCGACTCTGACTCACTGAGCATGAATGAATCTCTCAATGATAATTAAAATGGTTGACAAAACATACGCCAAGCGACAAAAGAACGGACATTTAATGCGGAATGATCCGTTCTCTATTTCAGATTCATCTGGTAGCGTCACGGGGCGGACGCATCCTTCCGCCGAACGATTTCCTGTAGATTTTTGTAAAGCTGAATGGTGGTAATTAAAAGTGGATGTGTCCTACACGCTGGTCATATGCCATTATCTGATCAGCCAATCGTGTTACAGCTCAGCGCGTTAAATCATGCAGAAATAAGTTGAAAACTTCATTTAATGGTCAAATCAAACATCTGGATGGGGAAAAATGTGCTCTCTGGGTTTTTGCCCATGGTGTGCTTGCTGGTATTAGATGTTGGAGTATTTCAGAAACTGCTGGTCTGCTGGGGATTTTTCAGATTATCACATTAGTGGTGCAAAAAAACCCCAAACATGTATGTGATTTTTTTTCTTAACATTTTTGGGCAATACTTTGGGCAAGTGAAGTAGGAGAGAAAAGTAAGGGTGGGGGTGGAAAAAAGTGCACAAGCCGGAATTCGAACTAAAAATGGCATGAGGCACAATATATACCTCGTGCATGGAATTTTGAATTAAAAAAAAGAATGTGGTCACTACTAGTAAAGTTTTGGGAAAGTCATATTTTATTCTGAAGAGTGATCAATTGTTCTGAAGATTGATACTTTATTGTGAAGAGTGATCATTCGTGGTGAAGAGTCATCATTTATGGTAAGGAGTGGTTATTTGTTCTGAAGATAGATTGTTTGTTGTGAAGAGTGATTATTTGTTGTAAAGATTGCTCAATTGTTCTGGAGTGATCATTTATTGTGAGGAGTGTTTAGTTGTTCTGAAGAGTGATTTTTTGTTGCAAAAAGTGATCATTTGTTGAAAAGAGTGATCATTTGTTAAAAAGAGTGATCATTTGTTGAAACAAGTGATCGTTTGTTAAAAAGAGTGATCATTTTTTCTGAAGAGTGATTTTTTTTGCTGCGAAGAGTGATCATTTGTTTGGAAATGCGATTAATTGTTGTTAAGAGTAATTATTTGTTGTAAAGAGGGGTTGTGGCACATTAAATCTGGTGGAAGTGCGCTGGGACTTGCATACTTTTCATAAAGATTTAAGTCCATTCCTCCGGCACTGCTCACTGTCTGCGTCCTGATAAATCACTGGGACCAAAATCACTGTCATTGCAATCTGTGCATGTTAGTTGGTATCTGTTGGAGTGCACGTGCAACCAGGTGCGCATGTGTGTATCTGTGTTATAGCCGTGCCCTGGAACGCTTTAATTTACTTAATCTTCTTGAGAGGTTTTAAATGTGCAGACCTGTAAATTATGGCCTTCACATCTGGTAAGGAATGATAAAAAGATGCTGTCTAATTTTTTTATCTCCTCCTGGAGCATAAATTTATTTAAAATCAGAGCTACGCAAGAGAAGAAAAGAAAGAATGAGAGGACACGAAAAGGTGTTTGTTATCTCACCCGAGTCACTCCTAAAGCCCTCGAAGGAAACCTAGAGGGTCTGAATTCATCTGTTAACAGGACTTTTATTTTGAACACGTAAGTAAATTCAAGTTAATTGTCCTCACCTCATTGCTCTATTTTTTTCCACAGACATCTATGCAGCCGTCATATTGGTTTTCCTGTTTATGTTGACCTTGACCTCTGACCCTGACCTCCTGCATACTCTTGGTAACCATTTCATTTTTTTATTTGAGTTTCATTTTAATCTTTATTTCATCATTCTGGTATTAAAATCATCGTTTCTTTTGTTCTCCATCATTTATCATCTGTAGATGCTGATTCTTCTTTTGTTTTACTAGGTTCAAATCCCAAGTTTGCACTTTAGACTTGTTTTTATGGAAACTTTAAAGTTTTAAAAAATGGAAGATGCAGAGCAATTTCATGTCTGGTTTATTCAAATAGTTGCTCATTTCCCGACTATTTGACTTCTCATAAAGCCGCACAAGGAAGTAACCAGACTTGTGGCCTAGATTTTTACATTTCGGAATAAAAATATTTTTTGTGGGTGTGGATATTAAATGTGTGTGTGTGTGTGTGTGTGTGTGTTACTTTTATATTACAGCAGATCTGACCGCGCTACATGATGTAGTTGCAGTGATGCGCTGTCAGGGCCGGCAAGGTTTTCTCTGCACGCATTATAAAAAATAAAATTGTGTAAAAAAAAAAAATGTTTTCTGTTATTATTTTCATTAGTGTAATAGCCGGAAAAAATTACAACTGGTGTTTTGTTAAGGTTCAACTGCAATATTTTACAATAAATAGGTTCGGAGCAGCATTACAGATAGCGCTACCCTTTGGCTGAAAGACATCATATCACATTTGTAACAAGTATTAGCGACAGAATTGCCAGCCAATCAAATTTTGACGTCCAGTGACAGGCCACCCTCTGGGTCTGGGTCGACATGCCCAGTGCAACCCTCCTAGTAGTTCTCTGGGGTATAAAACGCGGAAAAGCGTATGATGACCACAGTCGTCGGCGCCGCTACACCACACAGATCGTTTTGCCGGTCTAATGAATAATGATTAACAAATTCTAAAAGAAAAAACAGGTAATAACCGGCCAACCAAGCATAAAAGTTTTTGTGCGCTATTCCAAAGCTTTTATCTCTGGAGAAAAATTTTGGCTATCAGTACAGCTAGCTTCAGAGTTCGCAACAAGCTATTTTTGTTGTCCGTGTTACTTTTTTCAACCTAACAGGGGGGGGGGGGGGGGGGGATAGTACAGAGTGCAACAGCTATTTGGTAAGAGCCGATTTTTTAATACAAGGAAAAGCTTTTTAACAACTGAACCGGCTTTGTCACTGAACAGCTTTACCGAGGCAGCTTATAAGCAATGTATAAATGTCAGTCATGCATAATATATGTTTTCAATATCTGCAGGGATGTAAGATGTATGTATGTATGTTTGCTTTGTGGTTTACAGTTGCCCCGACTTACCCCAGCAGTACACTGATTGCGTAGTGAATTACAATAATAATGCAATAATGTTAACGTTTATGGAAGGAGTCTCCCGTGTCGGAAATTGTAACGTTCGTTTTTGAGTGATTCGTTCTTGCTGTAACGAAGGGGTGTTTTACGTCGGGAGATGTTCATTTCAATTTGTGCTTTGGGTTTACGCATGAACATATTGAAATTACAATTATGAATAACTGTTAACTAACCTGTTTATGAACTGTAAAATGATTCGTTTGTAGCATTTTTTCGAATGATTCCACGAAACTAAAATATGATGGAAGATTTGGTTGACAAAGAAACAAGACAACTGATTACAACTAAAGATCCTTTTTAAAAGAAATTTTATTGCTACCGGCCCAAAGGTAACACATGAACACATCAGTTTGGCAAGCCTCGAACCCAAACCTGAGGGGCATTGTGAAGAGGTTGTACAAGTGATGCTGAAGACCCAGTGAAACTGCTGTTTCTTTTAATCAGGGTTTTCCAGCAGTGTGACAAAGTTTAGTGTGGCTCAGTTTTTTGTTACGAAAATAACACGAAAAATGATCATGGCTGAACAAAACTATGAGTCACAAACTTCCCATCACTAATATTAAGAAAAGGACCTTACAATTGATAGGACGATTTATGATTAAGAAGAATAAGATTTGGGTGTGATGGTTAGACAGGGATTACGAGTTGTTATTGTTTGTGATGTGAGGTTATGGCCACAACTTTTCCCCTATTCCCACCAGTTACCACTGTTGGCCCCAGCAAGGCTCTTAACCCCAGTAGAGTATAAAAATAAGTTTATTTTTAATGGTCAGGGAGGTTAATAGTGATCATTACATTCCTACAGTTCTTGTTTTGTAAGATGAGATGAGGTTCAAGTTCAGGGTAAACGTCGCATTTCCGCATGACCTCCACGATGCACTGTATGAAATATCCCCTGTAGGATAATTTGGGAAATTTGTGATGTAATTAAGGTTAAAAATGTCTCCTAAGAATTTAAAGGAAATGAGTAAGATATGTGTTAAAGAAAGAACTTTTAATGTAAAAAAAACAACTGCATTATGAAAAAAAAACAATAGAAAGCAATAAAAATATTGTAATAAATTATAACGACAAATATAAAGTCAAAACAATATTAATACTCAATAAGTACTAACCCTAGCTACTAGGTGTATTTAGAAGTACTTTAAGTCTTGTGGTTGGTTCCTGCCCTGTCTTCCCGTTGTGGTGTGTTCAGTGAGGGTGGAAAGTTTCCAACACTACCTGAATCTCTGAAAGACCCAGCAGGTGATTTTTATTACCCGCCTCCCTAGTTGTTTGTTAATGGATTTGACCTTCACAAAAGCATGGGCATGTCATTTCATAGCTTGTTCTTATGAATACAATTGTTGCACACATGCAGAGGAAAAAAAAAAAGAAATAGTCCTGAAAAATATTTTTCAGCAGCTCTAAAGTGACACCTTTAATTGTAACGGCAGTGTTTAGTTTTGTCACTCGGGCACACTGCATATACTAGGTGTATAACGTAGTTTAAAGTGGGTTCAACTTATAGTCATCGTCTCTCTCATCAGGTATAGGCCACTTGGTAGAGATGTTATTACAGAATGTTATTCAATCCCTAATCTACACAGGGGGCCATTGATGTACTGGAACCACCCTAGGATGATATCTTAGTGTGTTATTCTAACAGAGAGTGGTGGGATATAAATACCTTAAATATAAATGTTAAACATTTTATTTGCCCCTAAACAAATCTGAGAACAAAATCTGTCACAATATGAATCACAAATGATTGTGCCGACAGATGTTTAATATAATTATAAATATAAGTTATTAAATTCATTTCAGCAAATGGGTAAAGTGCTGAGTTGTTGATTGGAAGACTAGGAAGACCTGGGATCAAGCCCCACCACCGCCAGGCAGCCACTATTGGGTCATTGATCAAGACCCTTAACCCTTCCTGCTCCAGGGTCGCTGTATTATAGCTGACCCTGCGCTCTGACCCCAATGTTCTAGAATGGGATATGCTAAAAAAAAACAAATTTCACTGTGCAGTAAAGTCTATGTGACAAATAAAGACATTTACACAACATTTAGCTGTTCATAGTTAATGCTGCAAAATGATTGCCATTTTTGGCAGATGCCTTTATCCAGAGCAACTTACAGTTCCCTCATTTATATTTGAGCACTTGAGGGCCTTGCTCAGGGGCCCAGCAGTGGTAAGTTGGTCATGCTTCAAATCAAGCCCACAATCTTCTGGTCCAACACTTTAACCACTGAGCTATAAACAGTCATTCTGTCTACAACCCCTTTTTTATTTTCCTCTTAAAATCAGATGTAGCTTAAAACATTATTAAAAAGCCGAAGGGTTTAGTGTCCTTGTTATAAAGATGGTTATAAAGTGTCCTCGTTATAAATTGTCCCTTTTATATAAGGGAAGTGATGGCTTATTGGTTAAGGTGTTGGACTGATACCAGAAAGACCAAGGTTCGATTTTCAGCACCACCAAGCCACCACCACCGTGGGCCCTTGAGCAGAGCCCTTAACCCCCAATTCTTCAGCTGTATAAAAGAAATTACGTAAGTCACTCTAGATAGGGGCGTCGGCCAGATGCTGTAAATGTAATAATTTAGAGAGTTGCCTAAAAAATGTTCAATTAATGTCTTGATAAAGAAAACTTTATAATTATATCATAACAGCATAATTTAACTATTAATAATTAAACTGTCAAATAGTGTAAGTCTTTTATTGGCCACATCTACATTACTGAATAGTGAATTTTGTCACAGACCCCAGATCAGCTAACCCAACTTTTTAACTGATCAACTCCTAGACAGCCTGAACAAGCCGTCAAGAGTGCTGTGGTATAAATATGATATTTGTGGTGTATCGTTAGGGCATGGCCCTTTACGTTTATTACCCATGTCTTATTCATTCCACTATCAAACCCAGCGTTACATGTCACCCTCTATTCCTCGTCTGTCATACATGCAGAAGGAGGTCTGTATGTCATCAGCTCCTCTCCAGTGAGTAGTAACAAGATTCGGTCATCCTTGCCGACCCTAGACCTACTTCTCCTCCTTCTATTGACTGTCTAACATGACAGGCTTATACTGCAATAGTCAACATCAAATTTGTCTTAAGACAAGAAGGGATATTGGTTTGGTTCTAGGATAACTTGATAAAATGTTTTGATCCAGTTCCAAAGTTGACTAGAACAGCCACGAGTGACCAGGATCAGCCTTGTTCTGCTTTCTCTGATCTGACTTTACTCATAACTCTGGTCCACACACCGTCACCAGCTATGCCGCCCTCATTATCCTTAACGACTACACTTTTGGATTGGCTCTGCTGAATCTCCCACAGAATAGAAAGTGGGACTGGGTCTCAGTTAGACAATTCTCATCTAGAGTAGGAGGATTCCTAAGGCATCATCCGTCGCCCTCTGCCCTTTAGTGAGATAATCTACAAACAAGTTGAACTTTTGATTAATGTAGCGCTCTCAATCCACACACCGCCTGCCTTTAGATGAAGTCCATACCAAAAAGAGTGTTTGATAATGAGCAGATAAAAAAAAAAAAATAATATAATAAATCAAAGGAATCAATTTGTTTCTTTTTCACCGAACTAAAGCTCCAAGCGCTCGTGTATCTCTTGGCTTTCACCACACTAGCTGGCTCCAATCAGCGACCACTCCAAAGCCTAAAGATAGGGCACGTGCCACGCCTGCGCCGTTGCATTAAAAATAATGCCCTATATAAGATCCCATCTGCGTCATGAGGAGCGCTTTTTAAAATCTCATTTATTTCTGCTGCGCAAGTAACGCTGCCATGCAAAGGTCGTCAGCTTTGTTTTTGCACTCAGAGGAGAAACAGTCCCTGAATTGATTTGAGAAGAGCACTGACACAATATGTGGGTGGAAGAATGTGCACGGCGAAGAGAGAACAGGGGATGGAAGTGGAGATTATGTGCAAGCCCACAGAGGCTTGGAATACAAATGAACGCTGCAGGATGGGATTGTGGTTCAGAGGTCTGTGGCGCAGGTCGGGCACGCTGCTGTGCCATCCTTGCCTTAGGGCCAAATAAGCTGAATAGACTGAAATTCAATTCTTACATGATGCCTTTTTCCCCTCGAGTAAAAAACAAGATGCACGTCAGTAAAGAATTGGTGTATTTGTTAAACCAACTCTTCTGGAACAGTGTAGAGAAAAGGCACTAGCCCCGTTTAATAGAATCCATTAATTGGATAATTAACAGATTGTGGGGTTTAATCTCGACTCATCTGTAATGCGATGCACTTCCTGCACGCTGGTCTTTTTCATGAAACGAGTTTTGGTCGATAGATTTGATCAATGGCTTACATAAACATATAACAAAAGTTCTCTCAACCTGTTTTTTTCCCCTTCCTGCTATTCATGGTCTGGCCTGATACTGTAGGCTGAGTGCAGATTCCAGACTTGGCTAGACTGTTTTGTTAACACTGATGTTAAATTCCAAGGTTTCATTGGATGCCATTCAATTAAAAGAACATCATGGCCTGAATACAGGGTTGCCATGGTTGCTTTGCTGGAGCGGCAAACTGCTCTTTAAGCCTATCCCACCCCTTGTGCAGGGCCCAGTGGAAGTTTCACGACAAATTAACGGCAGCCACAAACTTCCTTCTCCTATGAAATTAATTAAAAAGACGTATGTGAAGAGAGATGGGAAGGGTGTCACAGAGGACATGCTGTGATTCGAAGCCAGACAGCGGAGGATTAATCCAACTTACCTAATATGCGCTAAGATAGCGTTCCCTGGGTAGAGAACAAGTAAGGGCCAGTGAGGCGTTCATATTTTCTAGTTAATTTAATATTTTAGCCACAGTGTCCTTAATCTGCCATAATAGGATACAATATTTAGAACTTTGGTTCAGAGATATTTTTTATATCGTGTCTGATTGTCAATAATCGTTAAAAAGTATTGACAGATTTGGGGGTATTGCGGAAAGTGAGCAGTGCTGGTCCAGTTACATCGTAATTTTTGGTGTTTACCGGTATATTTAAGTTTATATAAAGAAAAAACACATTAACAGACATCTTTATCCAGAGCGACTTACATTTATCTCATGTATACCACTAAAAAAGTAAAGGTTAAGGGCCTTGCTCAAGGACCTGGCGGTGACAGCTTGACTGGCCTGGGAATTGAACTTATTCAGCTGTTTGTCCATTCATTGGCAGCACACTGTTGAAAAGATTCCTACATATAGCCCTTATAACCCTTTCATAAATACAGCATTAATATTTTATACAGCAATGTATGAAAAGCTAATGTCAAAACTCTCGCGGTGACATTTTGAGGGTTTCTATGTCTATAGATAGAAAAGAGAAGTGAATAGAAGCTTGTTTTTGTTATGCGTGAAAATTGAGATTGTGACTTTTCACCTCGTAGTTGTGAGTTAGTATCGCATAATTGGTCTGTTTATCTGTGATTGAAATTATGGCCATTATTGTCACACAGCATAAACCGTCGGATCGGTTCCAAGCTACATTTCTCGGTTTGTACAGCGCTGCTTGTTTTTTGTGTTATTGTAATTTGATTATTGAAACAACTGAACAATTGATAAGTGGCAATCCGTTGTTTTGATTTATAAGATGAAACGTCGCAATTATTAATTTAAAAATATTAATTTAAGCGCGAAGAATAGAACGTTGCAATTGCACGATATTAAATCGCAATAAAACAATGGCTCTATTTGTCACATATACTTTACAGCACAGTGAAATTTGTTCCCATCTTAGTAAGTTAGGGTCAGAGCACAGGTTCAGCTATGATACAGTGCTACTGGGGCAGGAAGGGTGAAGGGTCTTGCTCAAGTAACCAACGGTGACTGACTGGTGGTGGGGCTTGAACCTAGGTCTTCCTGGTCTTCCAATCAACAAGCCACCGCTTCCCCTTATATTATATTATATTATGTAAAATAATAATATTTGCATAATATATGCATGATATTTTTTCGTACATGGCAAAAAGGGACCCCTGGAGAGAAGAAAGGAATGCTAATTTGTAATTTTTTGGTTTAACCATACCGAAATAGGGGAATTATTTTATTCTTTGTAAAAGATGAGCTTGTTTTTAGCCGGAATAACACTCAGAGATGAAATGCTTGGCATTGTACAGGCAAGACTGCAAGCGAAATGTCTCCAAATAAGTTGAATATACATCTTGTGACTGCTCAGGCATTGTAACTTGGGAAGCCTGAGAGTTCTGGGATGTGGAATTTGTGGTTTGCTGTCTTATAGTTATATAGTATAGTGGTACTAGAGGCATTGCAGACAAAAATAGAACCAATTACATTTATGAGACTTTAAGAAGGTTGTAAAATGTGCACATAGCGCCTCATAACAGTGTTATAAATACAAATTTAATTACCGCTTTATTTTCAGAACTTTTTTCATTTGGCCGGCGTCCCGTATGTACAGACTTCCTAAATATTACTGAAGTCTAATAGCTTATGCAGTCATGTAGCTGCCGTACTGGCAGATTAGCGCCTGCGCTATTGAAATGATGCTTTAGAAACCCTAGCAAGATAAGGCAAACATTAGGTTAAGCAACATTTCATTTAATGCCTCTATGAACTGTTCATTTACATTTACAGCATTCGGCAGACGCCCTTATCCAGAGCGACTTACATTATTCCCTGTTATACAACTGAACAATTTGGGATTAAGGGCCATGCTCAGGGGCCCAGCAGTGGTGGTTTGGTGGTGCTGGGAATTAAACCTGGGTCTTCAAGTTGGTAGCCCAACACCTTAACCACTGTGCTACCACTTCCCCTTCACCGTAAATAGATTAAAAGTATAGACTAACTAGACCTGTAATGAAAGAGCACCTCTAAACGCTAACCCTAATTTATTGTTATATATAAGATCACCCTAATTAATTTTTTATATAAAAGCTAATCCAATGAATTTTAATATAAAAGCTAACCCTAAATATATCTATCTAAAATCTCAGTTCAATTTATTTGATAGATATAACGCTAATTTATTTGTATATAACAGCCAGCTCCAATGTAAATGTTCTCAAAATTTTCTCTATTTATCTGTTAAATGTTAAAGAATATATATTTTTTAAATAATTAAATGGAAATAAAACGTAAAAACATGAACAGTTAGGCCCTTGGTAAAAACCATTTAACCAGAACATTACTAAAGCTTAGACCTTTCTGGACTTGTTACACAGCACATACTATATAAATATGCATGTAACTCAAAGTTACTCTTTATTTAGATAGCGATATTTATATTTATAGTCATATTATCAGTCAATGTGTTGTATTTGTATGACCCTGAAAACTGGTTAAAATAAAAGCCTGCCATCAGTAATAGGTAAATCTTGTGTGTTTTCTTTGTCTGTGCATCTCATGTGATACTGTATATATTAGGAGAAAAACTCCTGCGTCTCGTGTTATTGTATTTTTTTTAGCTTGTGCTGCTTTGCTAAATGGCACACTCCTGGCACATTGACCTATGGATTGATGGATGGTCTGGGATCTCCCGTAGCACAAGGGGCACATTGCAGATGAGCAGAAACGGGCTTTTCGGGTCATGTTCGTCGTTGAGCTCGAGCAGATATGAGAACGCGTCATCGTCGGGCAGAAGGTTGTGACCAAGTCAGGCTCGTACTCCTTGTCATCCTTTTCTCCGCTGCCACCTTTGAGTGTCACATTCACACTACATGCACACTTGGATAAAATAGAGATGATAAATGACCAGCCATTGTGGCCTTGTAAACTTGCATGCTAAACTATGTGTGTGTGTGTGGGAGGGGTGTTGGTGGCAAGAGAAAGGGGATTACTGGAAGAATGCCACTGCTTTGCTAAAATAGAGCAGGCTCTCCTAAGCCTGAGGATTTCTCTCTCTGGCTAAAACACAGACATTACACACTGTGTCCAATCAGAACTGTGTGTGATTTATGATTTCCGGGCGTAAATGAAGGTGCCGGCAGTGTAAGATATAGTATGTCGACAGGTTTTTAAATACACTGTGGAATGGAAAGGGGTTGAGCCTCATCTGCATGAACACAATACTGCTGAGGCATCTCAGATGAAGATGGAAATGAAATGGAATAATCTGCTTGACCAGCGTTAAGCCCGTCTCTCCTGTGGCTCGCTATCGATTTTGCTTTGGCTCCGAGTTTCTCAGCAAGGATTTTCTGAAGTACCACATTTTGATTATTTTAAAACGAAGCAGTTTATAGCAGCGTTATTTCTAAGGTGCTTAAATTTCAGTGAGTAATTCACCAGCCGTGCACAAGAGATAAAAAACATACAAAAAAATTATTTCATACCTTTATTTTTAAGGTACTTTTGTTCTTTTCCTGTTCTAACACTTCAAATGCTGTGTTTATACCTGGAAATGAAATAAAAATCAGATTGAATTGCTCTCTTCTGTATCCTGTCCTTACTTACGTACTGACTTTTCAAGGCATATTTATTTTTTAATTTGGAATTTAATCACACCGTGAGGGAAGTTTAATTGATATAATTTTTGACCTGCTTGATCCTCTGTCTCTCTTTTCTGTTTTATATTTGGTCTTTAACAAACTCTTGGGAAAAAATATAGTTGCCCTGAAGTGGTGAAGTGGTAGATCAGTGGTTTAGGTGTTGGACTGCTAATTGGTAAGATCAGAGATGGATTCCCAGCACCACCAATTTCCCACTGTTGGGCTCTTGAGCAAGGCCCTTAACCCACAGTTGCTCAGCTGTATAAAAGTGATAAATGTTAAGTCGCTCTGGATAAAAGCGTCTGTCAAACGCTGTCAATGCTTTCGACTCGCGGTAAGTAATTATGTGGTAGATCAGATAGTTCTTTTTATTTTTAACTAAAATAACATTTTATTTATTTGGCAATCCGTATCAAATTAATCTAACCTATTTTTTTCTATCCATCACATTTATTTTTTTGGATTCCATGTTGTAGTTGAAAATTGTGCATACTTATGCCAATATTTTTGAAATGGCATACAAATGACATTTGCAAGGTTATGAGCCAGATTGTGAAACTGAAAAAAAAACTATACACTTTGTTTCTTATAGATAAAAAACGATAACATTTTCTAGCATGATGCTTGGATATAGCCGTACACAGTGTATGTTATGACTAGAAGATAGATATAGGCTTTGATCGTAGAGAATTGAATGTCAGTTTAAAGGAAGCGTATAGGACATAGAATACACCAGAATGTTCAAAGATGAAGGATAGATGTGTTCTCTAGCTGTGTCTAAACATCCAAGCATGACCTTTATTGTGACAGGAATTTTGAACAGCTTGATGTTTGCCGTTTGAGAGACTGTGGAAACACATGCCGGATATATATTTTTTTAAAGCATTATAAAAGTTGTGTTTCATTTTATTTAGAGAAGAACAGATTTTTTTCTTCATATTACGCCCGATATGGTATGTGTGTAATTATCTGTATATATCAGCACTAAATCGATTTGAACGTTATCTGAGCTGAGTTAATGGTGAGGTGTTTAAAATGTTTATTGTGTTATCAAAACTTCAATGCAGTGAGAGAATCGTCTAAGATCAATAACAGGGCTTTTATTGTGTCTCACGACTGGTTTGAGACTGATTTTTTTGCTGATTAACCGGCGCCGATTAGCGATTAGCAAAACTATCAGTTATCGACAACAATCCATACTTTATGGTGGCTCAAATACTTAAGGCATTAAATTGTTGTTTGGATGACCAGAAAGACCGGGGCTCAAGCCCTACCGCCGCCAGTCTGCCAATGTTGAATCCTTGAGCAAGACCCTTAACCCTTCCTGCTCCAGGGGTGCTGTGATCATAGCTAAGCCTGCGCTCTGACCCCAACATTCTAAGATGGGATATGTGAAGGAACAAATTTCACTGTGTATATGTGACAAATAAACACTGTTACCTATTGGAGGGGTGTCAAACCCAGTTTCTGAGAAGCCAAAGCCCTGCAGAGTTTACTTTCAAGCTTATTCCAAACCACCTAAACATGGATTTTTAAAACAAGCCTAAGAGACATAATTAGCTGGATCAGGTGCAATTAATTAATTAATTAAATGATAGTTAAACTCTGCAGGGCGGTGGCCCTCCAGGAACCTTCAGGAGTTTGACCTATTGTATCATTTTGATTAGCTAATCATCATCTGTTCTGAAATAGTGCAGGGTTATACAAATAATTTACATCTATGTAATTTAATGGTTTGGCTTTTGTATGAACATTCAAAAAAATTGGATTTCTATAAAATAGTAAAACGTCACACTATAAGATTCTAATTTTTATCATTTTATCATGTTCACCTCAGTCGATGCCGTATAAACTAACATGACTAATCATGGTACAATTGTACTGCTTTGTGTTTCAAACTGAATGCATTATATTTTATTTCCTTCAATTTTGTTAATGAAATTATTATATAATCATATTCATATAATTATTACTGTTTTATATTCGATGTAAAAAACGATTCGATTGATTAATCGCTAATTAATCAGCAAGTACGATCCAACCTAGCTATCGGTATCAGGCAATCGGTTCATCTCTCCTCAATGCATTAGCAGATTCTTCTCCATTGGGCTGTCCTACGTCATGATTTCCAAGTATTATTTTGGAAGGGAGACATTTTTAGTACTTTTGGTGAAATTGCCAAATTTCGTCTAAAATTGTTTCCTTAAAAGGCGAATTTCTTAGTCAGTTTAGTCAGCAGTTTTGTCCTGCGATTGACAAGAAGGATTGTGGATGACTAACTGATTCTGTCAGCATTAATTCTGTTCATGTGCTTAAAGAAGCATTACAGTCAGATTTTTATAACATGCGAGATGAATCAGTGAGTTTTTTTTAATTAATCATCTTGTCTTTTTTACTGATTTTTAGCAGCTGGACTACACAATTAATTTTCTATGAAAATTGTTACCTTATCTTTCAACTTCTGTTTGTTAATTATCCACAATCCATCTAAATGATGTGAAGTTTGGAGTAACTAGTAGTCATCTTCTCCAAAGAACAGAAAAAAATAACTGCTTTGTGTAAAAATAACTGCTATAAACAGTGAATTTTTTATATAGCATTACGAAAACTGCCTGCTCATGACTAGAAAACACTGCTAGGGTAGTTTGTCGTTTTTTCACAGCATTTATAGTGCAGGTTACATCACTTTTTTCTGGCCTTCTTAGGCTTATACTCGACCGTTTGTATTAGCCATGACACAGGCTATTCCCATCAGGCATATTTTATGTAAAGCTGACAAGTATTATTGCATTTCGAATTAATTTCAAATGTCAGTTAGTGGTTGCGATGTGGGTCTTGTAGAAAGTCACATTTCCATAATATATACTTGCGTTCCACATTGTGCGTGGAGACTGATCTCCCGGCATGAATTTTTGACATGATTTCTTCTCCTTTTCGTCTTTTTTGTTCCATCCGTCTCCTCGCCCTTATTCCAACCAGCTAAATAATGGAGTTCTTGAATATGTGATGATGTTTGAGAGACATGTGCCACTTCGCCACCTGTCTGTGCACGACGCGGTTCCTGCAGAGTGGAAAGCGAAATAAATGGCATGGGAGAATGAACAACGCAGGTAAAAAAAAAAAAAAGGAGGCAGAGGAGCAACCAGCAATTCCACACTCTGCTGTTGGGTCAATATAAAACCTCATTACAGGAGTGTCATAGAAAATTTGTGCACTTTCTGCTCCATCTAGCAGCAATTTTGCTGGATAAGCACCACTCTCATTTGCTCGTTTTAAGCATTTCGTTAAAGAAACCCTCACAAACAGGAACCCATCATTTTTAGCCTTCAGGCCCTCGTGCTGGTAAAAGCCCTCCAGCAGTCTGATACACGCTTTTGCATGTCTGTGTCAAAGACGAGGGTACATGTAGATGCAACACAGACCGGGTTTTCCCACCGGCCGAGCGCTGACACCCACTGTTAACTCCATAATTAATCCCCTAATGACCTAGTTAGTATGCTGCTCTGCAAGTCAGGATTCCTACTTTAGCTTTAGTACACACGCGCATGACTCTTTAAAGTACATTTTTATTTTCGTCTTGGACATTTTTCTTTTTAAATGTGGCGTTCCGAGTAGTTAGAAACACAATTACATAACATCTTAATGAAGAAAAAGATTCTTAGTGCTCCTATGTTCCTCCACTAAGACTGCCGGTCTAAATTACATCTAAATTCTGGTACACAACTGCAATTTAAGAACATTGGCAGGTTCTACTGTACATCATGATTGCCAAGTTTTGTTTTGGGCATCAGACACACACTTTTAGGATTTATGATCTCATGCCAAATCTAGAACCCAGCTATAATTGACTGTCAGTAAAGCCATCTTCTGAGTCAGCATGCCGAATTGAGATATGTTTTTTATTTTAAAAACACTAAACTAATTAATTAGTTATCACAGGGTGGTGACCACAGAATCAGACGCACTGACCTACATTTATAACCGAAATTCTAATATTGGTTCCATTGAATTGTATTAATTTATTCCCAACAGTTTATTCTCTTCATTTCGTAGCGTTTCTCTTGGCTGTACTGCTTTCAGTCCGTGTATGTGGTTAGATTTTTTTGTCTAATCAGATTTTAGTTACTGTGCTGCCATGTCAATGTAATTTGCCAGGGCCTTCAGAAGACTGTGTAATTTAAACAATCAGATTTTTAAACCCGCCTCCCGAAGCCTGCTATCTGGCACACAATGATGTCAGCATTTTTCCATCCTCTGATTGGTTTCTTACAGTCTAACACAGACTACAGACTAGCAAAACATGTTTGTACAGTTGAATTAGGATTTTTACGCCCACAATAATTGACAGAGGATGAGAAATTGGTTTTGGACCTACATAAAAATACTTTTTAAGGCAGATTTTTTTCAGAAAAGTTAGACATGGTGAGGAGAGGTCGGCTAACCCCGAAGCTAACTAGATTGTCTTAGCCTGGAAAAATGACTGGTAATGATGACTTAGAGCCTTTAAATGTATTATATATTTTTTAAAGTTTTTATGTTCTTGTGATGTTATATTAATATTAAGATAAATATTGATTCTGAACTGCTCCAAATGATGTAAGTGGCACAGTTGCGGTTGTATTGTAGAGGTTTGGAGTCTTAACGGAGTTTCCTGCTTTAATAAAAATGGTTTCAAAATGTCTCACTGTCTGTAATTCCACACTGTGTTATATTGTGCTTTTGTATAGTATTGATGATTTCTATAATTGCAACATGATAGTGGTGGTATTAAGAGATGTATCAGTCGGGTAGGTCCCCACTCAAGACCCAGGTACCAAATGCACCAGGTACCTAATGCACTGATTGTTTGAACACTAGCTAAAACAGTTCAGTTAAACTGGTATCCGTAAATTAACTGTCCCCAACTAAGCAAGCCAGAGGCGACAGCGGCAAGGAACCAAAACTGCATTGGTGACAGAATGGAGATAAAATTAAGGGAGAAACCAGGCTCAGTCAGAGGGGACTTCTCCTCTTCTCTGGTCAGAGAGACCAGCAGGTTGTTCCATGCTTTGGCAATGTTATATTGTGCAGAGTTCTCATCTGGTTCCTGTGGCTGTGTCTTATTATGTGCATGCAGGGTTGGTGGTCTTTTAATTTTTATATAAGTTGGTATTATAAAAGTATTCAAAAGTCTCTTAAGATCTTTTGAGTCGAAAAAAAGAACAGTAGTAAACCTTTAGGTCAATTTTATTGCCTTGTTACAAAATTTACATTTGGCGGTATGGCTCTGTACTAAATTAAGCTCCATATAAAGCCTAGACAGGAAAACAGCAGCAGCTTCAGAGGCGACCCTTCCATTTTAAGAATAAAAGAACAGCACACACTCCCCCCCCGAACAGAGCAACAATGACAACAGAATGCCACAGTTAAAGGAGAAGATGGAAAGAGGAGGTGGGTTGCAAAGTGGCATGCTGAGCCGCAGCAAAGCAAGCAGACAAGCTGGGGTTAAGGGAGGCGCCTTGTTTGAGAGTGCTCAGGTCCTGATCAGCTGAAGGGGTTGGGTTGCATTTACTATTTTTTTTCTTTTTTCCCAATCAGCTGATAGCAATGTCAGAATACTTGGTTTGGTACGCTCTGTAGGCACCTTGTATCAGCAAGTACGGTCCAACCTAGCCTTAAATCCTCTTTGCCTCCAGGTAGATCAGAAACTTTACCCACAATGCACTCACTGTCCCAGGGTTGACCAAGCTGGACGCTTAGGTATATATTTTAAGGATAATCCACTATAATTGGACTTTTATTTCTATTAATCCTTAATTGTGTTTGGAGTCACCACAGAAAAGGAATATGTAAATATGAGGATTTGGTGCTTCCCTCCAGTTTCTGATATAAGTGGAATATTACATTCTTATTATTCAAAATAGCGTTCAGAAACTGCCTGTTTGATTTTTTAGCAGCTGTAAAAAGTTTGTTAGAAAAATTAAATCGCTAATCGAAACCAACGTGATGCTAACAATACAAATTGATAAGCAATCCTAAGTTTTTAGGTAAAAATATGGTCTCTAGCATGGACTTTTAAAATTTGTATCACATTTTATCCTGCCAAATTTAGTGGCACTAATTGGTGATTAAATATAACCCACATGCATAATGGCAACTCTGGTCTCCATAGCAACAAAGTCAATTGTCCCCGGTCCACAAAAGTTATTTAAATTATTAATCAACATTAGTCTCGTCTACTTAACAATGAAAAAAAATTGAAGTGTATTCCACTTAAGGTTTTTTGAATCATCCGTCACCGCTGTGACATCCTAAAAGTTTTAGTAAACTTTTGAATAAACTTTACGTGACCTACACGTCTGAAAACGAACAATAAAAGCCAGTGTCTAATACAGATCTTACCTGTGTCAGCCTGCTGGTCTGTTTCATCCTACATTGTATTTGATCCTTAGCCATCCTTTCTTATCCACCTTTTTTTATTTTCAAAAAAAAAAATCACAAATCACTTAAGCGGTTAAAAGAAAAAGCGTCTTTAAACTTCTATTCTGGTTTGCATCTAAACATGCAAGTAGAATCTTAGCATTACGTAGAAAGTAAAAATGAATTGAAAAAATTGAAAAAAATCCTAAAACGCATTCTTTATATATACATATATATATATATATATATATATATATATATATATATATATATATATATATATATATAAAGTATATCTGTTCTGGTAAGTGATCCAGGTAGGAAGATTGGTTAAATTGTGCAAAGTGCCAGACCAGCAGTTCTACTGTGTTCTTTTTGGAAACAGAGACAGCTTAATGTGTCGCTTAAGTCATGGGATATGATAGAACGTGACAAGAATTTGTGCATGACAGAACCCAGAACTTGTCCGTTCCGATGATGATGATATGCTAATATGACATGTGAATTACAGAAAAAGGATATAAAATCATTCTAGCGGCATTAAACAGAAAATGAACTAGATAAATTACAGATAGACTCTCTAGTGAAAGCTGGGACAGGTGTGGATCTTCAGCAATGTAAATGCTTTTATTTTTCACATATACTTTTTACAGCACAGTAAAATTTGTTTATTAAGTTTAAGATGGGCTCAGAGATAATACAACGCCTATGGAGCAGGAAGGGTTAAGGGTCTTGATCAAGGACCCAACAGTAGTGGTGGATGGGGGTTGAACCCAGGTCTTCAGATCAGCAACTCAGGCAGGGTCTAGGCTTAAACCCAGGTCTACCTGTTCTGCAGATCAACAACTCAGCACATTACCATTTGGGTCACCACTGCCCCTTGGCAAAAGATAGCAATGTTTAGTAAATGAAAAAAAAAAAATCTTAATCTTCCAACTTTAGGCATTTTCCAACAACTGAAAGTAGGAAGCAACTGAAAACACATTAAACACAATCATTTTAAAAGACTGTAAGACAGTTTTGATATAGCCTACAGCTTTTTACATAAATATTAACAACGAAAGATCTGTGTTACATTTTTGGTCTTTATACTTTTTAATTTATACCATGGAATTTTTTATTTTCTAATTTAGGATGCAGTTTTTATCTGGCATGGTTATAGTTATGCTTAAGCTTAAGTACTTGGCACTGATGCAGTTTGCATTTGTGTTAAAGCTACAGGATATCATCTACTTTTTAATCTTTGATCAATTCCAGATCTCATTGGGTGAAAGGCAGGGGGACCACCTGGTCAGGTCGCCAGTCCATCGCAGGGCCACATACAGACAAACAATCCCTCGGACTCACACTTATGGGCAATTTAGAATCACCAACCATCCTAACATACATGATTTTGGACTGTTGGAGGAAACCGGAGTATCCGGAGTAAACCAACGCAAGCACAGGGAGAACAAACAAACTTCACACAGAAAGACCCCTACCAGGGATACGAACCTTGGCACTTCCTGCTGTGAGGCAACAGTGCTAACCACTAAGGCGACATGCTGCCTCTCATAAGCAAAACAACATTTCGTTTTTTTTTATTAGTGGAAAAATAAAAAAGTATGAATTGTAGAGACACAAAGAATTTTTTAACAAATTCAAATTCATCAGGCAGAATAGTAGACAGAAATAAACGCACACACCGGCATACCGTAGTATTATAAAAGTAAGACACTTTTCCACACATCAGTATTTTTTTGAACATCCTATTCCAGATTCAGTCTCAATCTTTATCCTTTAATAACCTTCACACTTCTAGAAGATAGATTGTCGAGCATGTCCACTAGATTGTGTTGTGTGTCTGTGGGTATTTTTCCATTCAGCCACAATAGTATTAGTGATGTTGGGTGGGGAGGAGATGTTTTTCCACTCCAATCAAAACACACCATGTCTTCATGGTTCTCATAGGCTTTGAGCACAGGGAACAGTGTTTGGGGTTGGAATTTGAAGGTAACTTCAAAGGTAATGTCTGTCTTGGTAATAATAAAAGACAAGGACAAGACTTTGTAGTGTAATACTGTTTGTTGCTTCTTGTCTCCAATAAGAGTCCTTACCGCGCCACAGTTAACTAACATCATGCACAGTAGAAAAATAATGTTCGGACCGGCTTTGAGTGAAGGTTTTTGCTTCAGATGAAATTAAATACGGCTCTGAATGTGACATCAGTTTCTGGGGCAACCAAAACATAGAAACTAAGCGGAGTAAAATACATTTTTAATTGTATGGCTAATAAAGTCTTTACAGATTATTCTACAATTACAAATAATGAGCTTGAGAAAAAAAAAACCTCTTACTAAATTAAATCCAAAACTTCTTTTCTGAAAGTATGAAATGCCACCTAACAGGTAAGATGTGTGTATATTTCTTTGTCCCATTACCTGTTTAGAATTGATTCCTGGGGGTCGATTTTAATGAGGGTGGCTGAGATTGTAAGATCTCTCAGAGCGCCATGAAAATTGGAGATCTCCTTAAAGCAGCAGCGCTCGATTATAGTTTGTTTCACACGTCTTTGGGTGAGTGCCACACACTCGAGTAAGAGTTTATCTGAACGGTTTGCAGATAAAAAAAAAAAAAAACTGTTACCTGCAGCATTTTCTCTTGATGATACTTCCAAATGATTTCTAATTTGTACATACTAAACAAGCTCATTTTGTTTCTTTGCACATCGTGTTAAAATGTCTAGCACGGCGCTTAGCTTGAGGAAGAAACAGAAATGCATAGTCATCATTTTATTTTGTTATGAAGTCATAAACGCTTGTGAAGCACACGTATCGTTTCTTGCTACGAATCAAGTACATTGTTTCTGTACAATCATTTAATAAAAAGTTTTAGTGTGTGTGTGTGTGTGTGTGTGTGGGGGGGGGGTGCTCTAAGAAAAAAAAAACTTTTACTTCGGATAAATTAATTGATACAGTTATGTGTACTAAACAGTGTTAAGTGGGTTAAGGCGCCAACACCAACCTGCCGGTTGTGTTCCGGCGACCGGGGTTCGATTCCGGCTCACATCCCTCCTCTCTCTCTATATTCCCCATTTCATCCCCCTGTCCTATCAATAAAGGCAAAAAAAATATCTGTAAAAATGTAAATAATAATAAACAGTGAACGTTCACGTGTGAAATAAATGATGAGGTCAGCACAACCTCCCAACCAATTAAAGCTCTAAGAGAACAGGGTTCCCTTATAACAAAACTGCAACAATAAAATATGAATATAAAATGCTACAGAGAGAGAGAGAGAGAGAGAGAGAGAGGGAGAGGGAGGAAAGCAGAAGCTCTGTTATCCTGGAGACAGTAGCTTGCCAGAGTGCACACAACAAAGTGCTTGAATAATACATGATCCGATAAAAGCCAAACGTGCAGAAAATGCCAGAAAGGTCACTATGATATCCCACTATAATTACTGAGTGAAAATCGGCCCAGCACCTACCTAATTAAACCACAGGACAAATTTCCCTTTCTGTTTGAGTGTTCCGCAACCGGCCTGCATATTAATCAACAGGAGACGTGTTTGCGAAAAACACATCATTTTAATTTTAAGGACCTCGTATTTCCTTTTGGCTAAGCGAGGCTGCCGCGAGCTACTCCTGACCCCTTGGAGACACGGGGTGAAAAAAATCAAATAGTTGACACGTGATGAATGTTGAGTGACTGCTTGCCGAAAAAAAAGAGCAACAATCAGCTCTAACGAGAGGTCATTTCATAACTGCCCCCCAGACTCCTGTTTAACTGTGTGTTTGTACTCTGCATGCTGATACCACTAGGGTGGCTAGTTTAGATCATACAGCCTACCTCCAGCCTGGTGTCTCAGTTTGAGTGGCTTTTTAAGCATGAGCAGGCATTGATAATGCATTCCTGTATGTGTGTAATCCCAGATCCTCACTCGCTGAGCGGAACTGATAGGCTGGGAGGGAATCACGGCTGAGCCGCGATGAAAGCTGTGATCGGCGCTCGCGCTGAACATGACACAGATGAGAGCTTGGAACCCATGAGTTGTGGCAAACAGCCTCAACATCGACCTGCACCGGTTAATAATAAAATGCTCTCACATGCCAAAGCTGATCAGAGGACGATTGATTTGCTGTTGCTTAGAAAAAATCATACAGTACGGGTTGTGTTGTGTTGTCTCCTTCCTTTGGCTTCAGCGCACTTGACAGGCATCCATCAGAGAGAGAGTGTTTTACAGATCCCACCGAGCTCACTGACTAACTGCACATGACCCCCAGCATCGAGTGATGAATGGCTAAAGACGGCCTTCTCATAAATCACAGCTTTGCCCTCTCCGACATCCTATATATTTGAAATTCTGCTCCAAAATGCAGGCCGTTTGGTGTTTCTTCTAGTCCATAATTACGTTTAAATTATCACGTCTGCAGAGACTAAAGACATATATTATGTTTCCAAAGCCAAATTATAGATAATATGCAGATATATTTGTCATTAACTGTGTATGAATGTACAGAACAACAATGGAAGAGCAGCTGTGTACTGAACAGTTCATTGCCGTGTACATTGCTGCTTGAATTCTCCATGTACTCTAATGGTCTATAATCCACTCAATGGGGCAAGTCTAAAAAGCTGGTCCATGCTGCGAATGACAACAAATACCATATAAGGTAAAGAGTACAAATGCCATATAAGGAAACATGCAGGGTATATGGCAATGGGGTTCTTTGTTGTGCTTATATCTGCTTTGGGGTGAAATGCTGCTTATAACTGATGTAAAAGGCAGCCCTGCCGGCAGTCGAGACCAGCCATTGTGAACGTGGCCTTCACAGTTAATCATAACGTCTGCACTCTTCGTGCTGATTGTATTGCTGGCTCCAGGGATCTGCCATAATTGGATCCTTGTAAGTGGGTTGGAGAAGCTAAACAACCAGATTGCTGTTTGTTTATACCTTTTCATATATTAGTAACGTGCTGAGACTTCTGAAACAGACTGGGGCTTGTTTTGCTACTTGCCAGCCCTAATTAGTAATTTATTCTTAACATATGCCTCAATTGTGGTCCTTTCCAGCTCTCTGTGATTAATTCAACTTTAATTAGAGTTACTTATTCATTCTTGGCTCCTCCTGGACATGTAGTGGGTTCTTCAAGACACCAGTAGCTCGAACGTTGAACAAGAAATAAAAAAATAAAAAAAAGGTGTCCTTGATAAAGAAAAACCTTTTTGATTCTTGCATCTCTCTCAAAATTAGGAACTGTAGGAGTCTAGAAGAAAAACCCATATAGTGCAAAAACATCTGTAACGTTTAAAAATAACATCTGTCAAAGCAGAGAAGAAGAACACTTATAGGTTTATTTTGTACTGCATTTGGCTGTCATACATTCAACCTTTAAATGCATGATAAATCTGAGATTGAGTTTTATTCCTGGCTCTTTGTTAATAAGGACTGTATTTCGCGTTTATGTGACACCGTATTTGCGCGCTGCTTCCGCAGAGTCCATCTAGTGCAAATAATAGCCGTTCATTTGCCGCCTACATAACTATCGGCTCAGCGAAACAAATGTAGACAGGCCCGAACACTTTGCATCGTTTTCAGATTGCAACTTGAGGCTGATAAATGATCTTTGACACAACTATTAATCCACCTGTTGTGGTGAATTCAAAGATCTCTGTTATTTCCCGTTGAAGATTTGTTTTGTATTGTTTTTTCTGTAAAATCTGCAGCGAACACAGTGACCCTGTGAAAGAAATAAAGCTTTAGCGTGTGCCGCACTGATAGGATAGCTCTGTTCACTTGTCCTCAGCCTTATAAAAAAAAAAGTCTCTATCTTTTAATCTTTACATGCTCAGCGAAAGAGCAGTGTAAATTCATTCTTAGACACGTATTCATGCAGGCTGGATTAACATAACTGGAACGTCCCAATTTGCAGTCCCACTTTAATCAGATGGACATGCATAACTTAAGATTAATATCATCGAACAGTAATTATCAGTCATCTTTATGGAAGGTCATATCTCTTTAAGGACTAAAAGTGTTTTTTTCCTCTGCATAGAAGCCCTTGGCCAAGTTCCCTGGGAGTCTTGGGAATTTTCCTTAAGCTTATCTAAGCGTTTCCCAACCTTCTACAAGGTGGCAATTAAAAATGGATAGTTTCCAGTTTAACTCTCAGATGGACTTTGCAGGGACTGGAAGTAGAGACGGGGCATTACTCATGTGGCCTGGAGTGTCCCACAGATAAAGCTAATTTTCTCTAGCAGTGGGGAAGAAAGAGCTGAAAAACGAAGCCATTTTCCTTTGGCGTTAGATAGAGCCCAGAGGGTAGCTGTCATCCTATTTAAGGTCACTGACGAAAGATGGGATTCCGGCTGTTTGGGAGGGTTTGGTTGACTGGGCTCAGGTGGAAACACAAGACCCTCTACCCAATCTGTGTTCTCAATCTTTTCTCACTGGGGGCAGTTAAAAAGGTCACCCAGTCTCCATAATCCTCTCCCTGAAATCCCCAGTATTGTCAACATCCTTGACATTTTAAAACGCTGTATTGACCTCACTTGATTTTGGTAAGTGAATGGATTATAAATTTTGCATATCCAGCTTTAGACTGTATGCATAATGTCATGGTGTTTTCACAGTTGGCAATTTTTAGCTTGTTTTTCTAAAGCACCAAATGAACTCAGACCCTCAAACAGCAGAAACTGATTCAGAAGTTGGTCAGAAGTGGCTTAGTTTTAAATCCACCTTGTGGTGTATTTTTTGAGACCTAATGAATGCACAGTGTGTCCAGTACATGGATTTAAAATAATTTTTTTTTCTATTATCTTCTTACCTACGTTGCTTATGTGATTTTTAAGCTAAGCTAAAAAAACATTTAAAACCTGTTGCTGAAAGGAGTATAAGGAACTGACCGAGTTAAGGAAGGAGTTACCTGAGGTGCTGGCAGCATCATTCTGTAAATACCATCTTCTAAACTGACCCATAAGGGTTAAACAAAGCTGAGGGATAGAATTGTAACACTGAAGACAGTTATGTCTTGAATATCTGGACCAACACACAAAAAGAAAAAAATATAAGCATAACTGTCTGGTAATTGGCAGCATGGTGGCTTAGTGGTTAGCACTGTTGCCTCACAGCAAGAAGGTCTGAATTCGATTCCTGGGCAGGTTGCTTTATGTGTGGAGTTTGCATGTTCTCCCCATGTTTGCGTCGGTTTACTCTGGGTTCTTTGGTTTCCTCCCACAGTCCAAAAAACATGTATCTTAAGATGATCGGTAACTCTAAGTTTCCATAGGAGTGAGTGTGACTGTGTGTTTGGCCCTGTAATGAACTAGTGACCTGTCCAGGGTGTACCCCTCCTCCCTTTCACCCTTTCAGAGACAGCTGGGATAGACTCCAGCAGATCCCTGTGACCCCGAATTAGGAAATAAGCTGGTATAAAAGATGAATAAATGAATGAATGTTTGGTTATTTCTAGTATGTTTTCCATGTTCCAAGCACAAATCCCAAGCATACATCCTTTCCAGCCATTCTGTCTTTATTACTTATTGTGTAAAAGCAAACAGTACCAATTTTTATAACTGTGCAAGTATACTGAAAGGATCCTCAAGCTAAGATTGGTCTGCCGTTCCTTTGAGTCAGCATGGACCATTGTCTCATGAAATATCACCACAGGGAACTCCTGCATGAAGGCCAAGGCTCTTGGAGAAGCCGCAAGTGCCTGTGCGCTGCATAGGGGGTTAGAGGCTGTCTTTACACCTAACACTGCAAGTACAAAATGAGGACAAACTGCCCCGTTAGCACCTGCCAGCCAGCGCTGTCTAATGACTGCTCACTATTAAAAACTTGTGAAGCTAAATTATGTGAGTGACTTATTGCAAAATGAAAGTTTGTTTTGACAAGGAAGACAGTGATTTAGTCACAGTGCTAAACATCAGTCGAACTTGCACGTGAGGAGGAGTTTAACAGACTTCATTAAGAATCCGGTAGCACTATAGTTAGGGATGATTATACAGGGTAGCACACTTGCAGCTTACATTTCTCACATCTTTTTCTTTTTACCCATCTACTGTAGACATTTGTGTGCTTTAATTATGACTGTTATGGAGAAAAAGGCCATGGGAACAACCGACGTTATAGCAGGATTTGTAATTTTCATATGAAAATCAGACGAGATAAGGGACCGCGGGTGCATTTCTATGTAACAACAAACAATAACAATAATACGTGGAGTCTAAATTCAGTTAAGAAACAAAAGTTTTTCATACCAAATTCCCTACCCTGCCTTTACATCCCCAACCCTCCTCCTTATTGTGCTAAAGAGAGTCACTTGGACATAGATGCAGTGCAGAAATCATAAGTCATTTTTATCTCCCAGATGGGCGAGGCTGGCACCAGGCTGGTCTTTCCTTACTTTATAGCCTCTTCCTTCACTTTTGTTTTCCCCACACGTCCTGCATTTTTTTAATGCACTCTGCATTTTCCTTGCAGGGCATTGCAGTTTACTATGCATGTAAAATTTTATTCCCATATTTATGCTTGTTACTATTGGACAGAGCGCTTCATGACGGCAGGCGAAGCGTCATGGAGGTGTGAGCAGGAATGAACTGGCTTTGCTGTCTCAGAAGTCATTAAAACCCAACGTTCCCTGTCTTTGGAGCAGTGGGCTTTGTCACAGTCTTCGCCTGGTGTTTCTTTTCGCCTGATTCATCACAGACACTTGCTTGAAAAAGCCTTCATGAAATTGTACATGATTCTAAAACCTGCACAGGAATGTGAACGCTTTATTTCATCCTTCATACGAGTCCTTATTCCTATTGAATTTCTGTCAGGTTGATCAAAATGATTAAAAATTGAGGCAAGCTGAGCTCTGCAAGATCATTAATAGATGCTACATGGTTGCGCATGCCACAGAGTGAAAGGTCACGTTGAAGGATGTGGGATTTTTATTGCTATTCTGTTAAGTTTCTTTGAACTAGTAAATAAATTTCAAGAATTCTAAAAGGAATTTGAGAAAAAAAAGATTTGTGCATGAAATACAGATTGATTATATGTACAGTGAAACATCAGCATACAAAATTTATTCGTTCCGGAGACGAGTTCTCAAGGTGAAAATTTGGCTGGTACAATTTTTCCCATAAGAAATAACAGATAATAATAATGCTGACAATCCATTCCAGTCAGCCGAATTTATTACCAATATTACCAATTTCCAACGTACCCATGCCACCAATCTGTCAATAAATAACACCTGTGAAAAAATCACGTAGCTTTTTAAATGCATGCTGAAGGCAACGTCGGTATCGTGGGTTGAAAACCTTTTGTAAAATTCATAAACGTATCAATTTCGATTTACTAATAATTTCAGGCATGATTTTCACTCTTTTGTTGTATTACATATTGCAATAACCTCCTATGCTTGCATGTATGACATCCACATGCTGTACCACACACTTAAAGAAAGCTGTATTATATCTCCAGGAAAGATATGAAGTCACCTCAGCGTGTGTTTGGGATTTTTGAACAGCAGATGCGTGGTATGGCATGCATGCTCATTGCTAATTGTTTCACTATTTTGACAGGATGAGTGATTAAGCTGGTGGCTGCATCAACAGCAGGTTTCCTGACTGCTATTATCCACATCTATATTACATAGAATTTCTCCAAGACCGGTCCAGATATCTGGATATATATTAAGTAGCTCCTAAGAATAGTCTTAGATTTTATATCAAAGGATTCAGGATGCACTAATCTGTCATGCTGTTTCAGTCAAGTTTGGAGAGCCATTGTCATGAGATAGGGTATCTTTTGCAAAACATAGATGCATGCGATAAGATAGCACCCTTGGAAAACAGCTCAGGTATAAATCCATACTGTCAACATCCAGAGGGTGTGACAGATAAGAAAGAGAATGAGGCGGTAAACTGAGGTAGAATAATGGTGGGACTTGAAGTGTGGGCTACTAGTTTGGACCAGATAACATGTCACTCTGTGACAGGAGACCCTACCGGCTGTCTACAAACACTCATGCATCAACTTAGCTCATTTTACACACAAATACTACTTTGGTCTGGTGGCTAGGTCCTGGCCTTGAAATCGACCCCCAAAAACTTTCTGGGCTAAAGTGGGAGCCGAATGGCTGGAGTTTCCACCACAAATTTGGTTTGAGATGTGCCATTTTTAATAGAAGACAGAAGATAAAGACAAAAATAAATAAAAAAAAAAGTTTCAATATTTCAGTTTATATGTTAATGGTTGACAGAAGAGACAAACCCTTCTTCTCGCCATCAGGTCGACAAGGAAAAATCTAAGACTTAGTAGAAGGTAGTACGCAAAAAATAGGAAAAGATGGTAGGGGAGTGGCAATTGCACAGGTCAAGAGGTAAAAAAAATCATACAGCAATTAAAAAAGAGAGCGAGAGACAGAGACAGCAAGGGATTGCAAGCGATTTCTGTCACTTGTTGGTCACCTATCAGGTTCTGTCCTAATGTCACTGCAACGTTCATTGCTTTTTGCTAACTTAGAGGGGACCTTAAGTTGGTCCCCTTATTTTAATAAAATACTGACTAATAATGTTTCTCATTTCCATTCCCTACAATGGAGCGATATTCCCACTCTTCCCTATGACATGCTCATAAATTAATCAAAGCTTTTATGAGTTAAATGAGGACTTTGACATTGTAACCGGGTATCACACACACCGGACACTGTCCCAGGAGTCCGGTTCCTTTATGATAAAAATGAAATGCTGATTAGTTGTTTTGCCCCTCATCAGCAAAATTCAAAGAATTTTGTGAACAAGATGAGAAACACATTGTTCAGTTTAAGCCAAGTCAGGATATCCAGGAACAGGCACTTTTGTATTCATCTAATTTATTTGCAAACAAAGAATGTCCCGGTGCAACAGAATGTAGAACGTTCTCTGATATAATTATTTATGTTTTTGTGGAAATACCCAGGCTCTCTGTGACAGCTACATTTCAGCATGCCATTTTTAAAAAAAAACCCCTTTTGTTATAACCAAGGAACCCAAATTGGAGATTAAATTATAGCGATCTATAGAGATTTCGCCTTTAGAAAGTTATTTATAAGCTCTAGCTGTCACTCTCTGTTTATATTTAACTCTGAAATTAGGCTACCAGTTTATGGAAGGCCAACCCCTAATTGTTTATTATATTAGCTTTGTCTACTTCTTAATGTCATCCAGCTAAAAGGACGGAAAACCCTAGAGATATTTCCAGCCTTTGGAGGAGTTTCTAGCAAGGAGATATCTGTCAAGTGATGTGGCAGCATTTTCTTCTCCTCCCACCATCTCCTGAGTTTTTACCCTTCATGTGTCAATAGTCTCATTTTGCATTGTGTTGTGACCAGGAGTGAGACGAATCTTTCCCAAACCGTTTGATGCGCAGAAGGAACTTTCTTACATACTTCAATTAGTGCATCCCTTCCAGGATGCCTTACTTTTTGTAGTGTCCCAGCCAGCTTGACTCTGATGGCTTGCTGGTAGAAGTGTCAGGCGAGGTGAACCCGAAGAAGGGTGAAGAATCCTACTGGGCCGTGAGCTTGTTAGCATAGCATGTGACAGTCCAGATGCAGGCAGCAGAAAGAGAGGCGAGGTTACACACTAGTGAAATTCCATAAAAATATATCTGGGAGGGTTGTGGTGGTGGTGCAGAGGATTGCACGTAGGGTGGGCATCGGAATGTAGAATGACACATTGGAGGAGTGAGAAGCAAGCACTGTGTGACTAAAGCCCTAATTTAGGAGCAACAATTTCCGTCAGCAGTCTCTCGGAACGCTATTACAGAGAAATCGCAGGATTAATTTATCCCATGGCTGTCCTGTCCTGTTTGAATGACTACAGTCTAAAAAAACATTTGAAGAAATATGACTGTCATGTCCAGTGTGCTCTAATAATCCTATTTTTACAGAATTGTTATTATATTGTGTATAACAAGTGACAACAAAACCCCCTCCTCGTTCCCCACCCAACTATCTGATGCTGAAAAGGATTCTGTAATCCTGAATAGCATTCAGTTGTTATGTATTGAAGATTAACTTTAAAAAAAAAAGACAATGTCATTTACCTTTAAGTTCCTTACAGGCAACATAAGCCAATCCAAACAAACTGAGGGACAGCTTCTTTTCCCCAGGCTGTCAGACTGCTAAACACCCCAGATTAATACAGCACACAGATCAACCCCATCCATTTATCCATGCAAAGCACTGCACTTAACAACTTTCTGGACTCAGAACACCCAAACACCTAACCGATACTTCTACATTCACATTTACGAGACAGCCTGATCCAGTCTTTTACACAACTGAGCAAATGTGGGTTAAGGGGACTTGCTCAGATGCCCAGCAGTGGTAACTTGGTGGTGCTGGAAATTGAATCCCGATCTTCCAATCAGCACTCCACCACCTTAACCACTGCGCTGCCACTTTTAATATCACATATCACATTAATACCCTATTATAAGATCCACACCTGGTATCACTGCTATACAATGAGTGGTTTGGATATCATCGCCAAAATACTGAAACTAAAGTAATGCCAGGTGGGGAGTATTTCCAAAAATTCAAAATAAAAAGATTGACATATGAATTGATGCAAAAAAATTAATGAATACAACTAAAATAATTGTGGGCAGCACGGTGGCTTAGTGGTTATCATTGTTGCCCCACAGCAAGCCTTTCTGTGTGGAGTTTTCATGTCCAAAAACATGTATGTTAGGTTTATTAGTGATTTTAAATTGTCCATAGAAGTGAGTGTGAGTGTGTGTGTGGCCCTGAGATGGACTGGCAACCTGTCCAGGGTGTACCCTTCCTGCCTTTTGCCCTTTCAGAGAAGGCTGGGATAGACTCCAGCAGATCCCTGTGACCCGGAATTAGGGAATAAGAGGGAATAGAAGATAAATGAATGAATGAATGAAATGATTTTAGAAAATAAAATCATATAAACATTAGAATGATGAAAATAATATACAGAAATACATTTAGAACTGGGTTTGTATTTAGTTAAATATTACTGAATAGGTATTTTACGTTAGTACTGTACATATCGTCTGTCGTTATATGTTATATGTTGGTTTCTGTTTCTTCACCAGACAGGAGCAGTGCTCCTAATTTCATTGTAGGCAAAGGAATACAATGATAATAAAAGCATTAAATATTACATTAAAGAAACATTTTAAAGCTTTTCATCGCCTTCATTCTTAATACTATGTGTTGTCACCTGAACGATCCACTGTCTATACCTTGTTCTTTTTAGCTAAGGGGTTTAAAAACATATAACCTTAACAATATATAATAAAAAAATAGTTAATTAAGTAGTCATGGTTACATGCATGTCACTTATAATCAGAAGGTAAAAGTTTAAATGAACTATTTCCACTTCATTTGTATAAAAGACAAGGACACATACTTTGTAAGACTTTTTAATAGCCTTTTATAATAATCCTATAAAAGCCATATTGTAAAATAAATTTTATATCTATACCAGCGCAGTCTACTAAGTGCTGTATTTAAAACGGCATAAAATCGTTAACGCCGTTCGTTATAAGGTTTTATTTGTTACATATAAAAGTAGGATTTATAGGGTTTGTATTTGCAGACATTAACGCTGAATCTATTTAAAGATTGTGCTCCGGCAGTTATATTTGGAGTTAGTGTAACACACAGGTGCAGGAGCGATGCGCATTACTCCGAACAGGTTTATTATTATAGTATAGTCAATAATCGTAGGTGTTATAGCAAGTCGAGCTCAAAACACAGATAAGAAAAGACTTAAATTTCAAAAGATAAAAAAAAAGATAAAAGCTTTCTTCATTTCCCCAAAACCCTCGTATAAATAAACTCCATCATATAACAGCTGGTCATGCTATTCGCTTTGATACTTTTGCTTTATGATTATATAATTACTATAAGCATACAATGATCTTTTAACCTAGACTTTAATTCCTTTCTTCTCTCTTTTGTTTTTTTTTCCCTCCGGCATGTATTATCAGTTCTTCTTTTTCTCCATTAGTTTTTCCTGAAATAAACACTTGATTTTGTAGTCTGATGGTCAATCTGTTTTGCATTTGTATGACTAGCCTGAGGATCTTTTGAAGCTCGTTGAATTACAGTAAAGCCTCAGCTTTACAAACATGAGCATTAGTATGTAGTGCAGGTTTTTTTATTCTTTATTTTTATTTCTAGAAAAGCACTCTAAGGATGTATCCGGAACATGCTGGGATGAAGCGTTTTTTTAACTATAGATTGGAATCCAAACCTTATGCATGTAGCCATATGTGAACCATACTGCCGTCTCAGCATTTTGTTGACTTGTCATTTTTTTAGTGGAATATACTGTGATGCGGAAATGACTTGCACCAGCTTGGTGTAAGCAGTAGAGTCATAAATAGTCACTAAAAGTTAAAAATAAGGTCCTGAGTTTGTTAATTATATATTCATAGGCAACGCCAGACCAATGGCTAAGAAGCTATGCAGAGTATAGCATTAGCTTTAGATACTGAAGGGTGTTCTTTCCTTTGAAGGAAAATGGCCTGGAAGTGAAGATTTGATTCGATTCTGATTCTAAAACCTGCAATGCGATTCTAGAATAATAATTAATTGTAATATTTATGGGGTTTTTTTAGTATTTGAATATTAAATCATCTGTATGTGTAATGATCCATAATTAATTCACTTTCAAGATCTTTTATTAATAAAACAAATAGAAACGATTTGGGAAGTCAACTTATTTATAAAGAAGCAACAGCAACGCAGTTCAGCAGCAACGGCCATATTGGATGCGTTATAAGTAACTAAAACTAAGGTCTTATCCTAAATCTGAAGTATGTACTACATTTAAGTTGAAATGTTTTTCTTATAGAATGGTTACGGGTAGTGTGAATGAAATTTGGACATACTAAATCTGCTATTTTTGATATGGACAGGCAACATACGATGTCACAGCAGTGCACTTTGACTACAATGAACAATGATTAGTTTTCTTTAAGTAAAACACATTTCAAGTGCTTTAAATAAATATTTCAAGAAAAAAAACTTGCCTCGAAGTGAAATGCTATGCAATTTTGGAGGGATTCCCCTGACGCCAGCATATATCTGTTATGTGCACGCCACTGTCCTGGCGCTACGCTTACACACTATTACATGCGCCTTCTGTGTTCTCTAAACATCACGTTATCAATTAACATTTAGAAATAAAAATTCGACATTTATAAATTCACGGTGCATTGAAGAATCCAATTTTTTTTCCCACCTCTACTTAAAGGCGTCGGACTGATTGTGGGTTCAATTCCTAGGACCATCAAGCTGCTACCAACGGGCGTCTAAGCAAGGCCCTTAATCCTTAACTCCTTATTTGTATAAAAATGAGATAAATGTAAGATGCACTGGATAAGGGTGTCTACCAAATGCCAGTAATGTAAATTCTGCTTCCTCATACACCAGAACACATTATTACCTCTGTCCTGGTCCATCAGTCTTCTCTGACCCAAATCAAAAACCGGAAGAAAAGTGGACAAAATATTAATTTGATGTCTTTGGGCTACATTTGTTTTAGACAGTCAGGCATTCGAGTAAGTGCTACGAAGAAAAAGCAAACTTTGAGAATCTGCAACTTTTACCGTATATTTCACTTCAGTCAGCAAGTTATAGGTTCTGCAATTCTTAATATGTGTGTTGCATTGATGTCTAGGAGAGATGCCAACTTTATAAAAGAGGGTTATATACAGCTGAAGATAGATTCATCGCAAGTTTGGGAACAGTATGACAGATTTAGCCTGATTTGAAGTTCTTATTATGTTTATGAGGTTACATCAGGAGTTGAACATAATTAACTTCCAGGACTTGACTTGCTGGATTCAGAGTTTCCCCCCCTTTACTTTTCTAACTGCACATATCTCCATTCAACGGCTGCAAATGTGTAGGTAAATAAAACCATTGCTGGTTCTTTAAATCGTTTGGAGGTTAAACTCTTTAAAGAAAAGGAAACCCCGTCTTTATAGGAGCTTTCATAGAAAAGGATAAAGTAAAAAAATTTTTCAAGGCTTCAGATTTGACTTAATTCATTCTTTTTAAAAAGGAAAAATAAAATATAATCTAGAACTTCAACTTATTTTATAGTCATGGCCTTGGGCAACACTTTGGTATAGCCAATCATGTTGTTGTTTCACGTCTTAAGATTTTAGGGTTTAATCCCATGCTTAAGGTTACTCAGATTTGTAATCATGGATAAAACAGTCATGGGTTGTTTGCTGTTACCTGTCAAAGGGGATATTCGGAATTGCCCAAATGAGTGTGCGCCATTAAAATGGTCCTCCAGCAAGTTCTCTATATAAGCCCTGGGGCAAGTGACCATCTCATCCAAGTACCTAACAGACTTGGAACACTGGAATAGATTCCAAAAGTTGCACAAGTCACACCTTTACTTTCTTCCTTGCAGATGGATTCGCACTGATTCTGTTTTATCCCGTGTTCATAAGACTTCTAAAGGAATAATTAACAAGGCTTTAAAGCTACTTTTATGGATCACCTGCTGTCCTCAATATCATTTTTTGTGTTTGTGCAGCAGAAAAAAATGGCAGAAACATTGACACTAATGCCTGGCACTGAAAACTCTTGCAAGATCAGTACCTCTCCAATTAAAGCCATATCCCTCGATCTCCACTACTCAGCACCTGGATGGTTTAGAATGACTTTTAGCACAAATATAAAGGACACAGGGAAATGACTAGAGGGCTCTCTTCGTTCTGAACACTGTGTTTTAGTTTATGAGCTGAATCCTGTAATGAGTTCCTGAAATGTGCTGCTTTGAAGTCTGTGTAAGTATTAATTGCTGTTTTTAATGTTTAAATTGGATTTGAGCACCTTATTGAAGAAAAGAACCTGCAAAAATGATCCAAGATATTTGCTCAGTAAAACAAGAGATGCGCAGATACAATTTCACGGCCTGCTCGCTCCCACCTCAGCTGAGCCCAGGCCCCCAAACACAATCCACGCAATGTCACCGAGCACTCCATAATTTGCGAGAAAATATTTGTTATGTCTGAGGCACTGAAGCCCAGCAAATATTATCATCCTACAAGCAAACAAACAATCCTTTGGTGGTAGATAAAGGCGCGAGACATGCGGCGAGGTAATGGGAGCGTGCTATTAGCAGTGTCACTCACTCTGGCAGGCCTGTCAGGCCTGGAGCTTGCACTGACGCCATCTCCCTCCCCTCATCCACCTGCTTATCTCGCTGATAAATTAACTCAGGCAAGAGAGGAGGGGAGGGGCAGAAATTCACACCTATCAGAAAGCTGGAAATGATAAGTTTGGATCACCGCTCTGTTGACTTGAATTAATAGCGTGAAGGCACAGCACTGTGGCTGACAACTCTGTCAAAATTCTGAGAACCCTAAGAATGGCGGATACAAAAGGAGAATAAATACTCGTTAATTATGCTCAACCCAGGCTTCGTTAAGAGCCACGCCAACCCGCATCATGAAACCACAAATATATGCATCTCGGCATTGTTTTGAAAACAAAACCCGACATGCTGTGTCAAACATTGTCCGTGCCTTGCCATTAACCACCTAGGTGTTAAAAGATCTTTGTTCTTTTGCCCTGGTGTTCTGGTGTCTGATTTCACACCAGGCAAATGCCAATCAAGGAACGTGTCAAAACCCAAGACGACGATGGAGCCAGATTGAACCAGAATTCAGACACTTAAGCCAGCTTTTCACACCATTTTCAGACACACAAACAGGCTGCTGGTCTACACCCACAAAGATCACCTGTCACAAGAAGTTATTTCTGTGTATGTCTGTGCCAAAGGATGCCTCTCTGTAATGCTTCCATCTTTCTGAGAGGACCGCCAGCGTGAAATACTCCAACGCGGCCTCATTACCGCTTGGGCTAGCTGCTACTCATGAATGACTTTTCACCTCTTAAAATCATCGTCTGTAGGTGGTTGACCGAGATGCTCCCCACTCCTAATAGCCGAGTGGACGAATTTTCCTCCTTAGTCTGTGGCTTCTTTGACACATTGGAAAGGTGTTAGAACAGCCATTCGTCCTATTTCACAGTTGAGAACAAGACTCAGTTAAGAGGTGTCTGTAAACGAATTCCGAAGATCCTGATGTGAATTAAGATTGATAGTTGGACAAGATAAAGCTTTTAGCTGGATGAGACACAGGGAATGTCGAATCTCATACGGTCCCTTAAAGCTCTGAAGTCTAAGCCCTATGGGATGGGTGATGACGACCCTGTGGAAACATGCTGATAAGCTTTCTGTCTTGCTGCACTTTTGTTTGTAAAGTCTAGGGAATTGGAGTAGAATTATTTAAAAAAAAAAGGAAAACTTGCTTAAATCGGTAGAATCAAGAGTAAATAAAAGGGTAAATAAAGGCATTAGTGCATTTTTAGCATTTTGGATCTTTCTATTTTTAAGAATTTTTCACAAGCAAATGCCTCAAACTGATCTCTAATTATTAACTAAAACTAATTAGGGAGGCTTATGTACATCTTTTACATTTACATCTTTAAAAGTTTTAATAAGATTTAATAATAACAATCATAACAATATTCTAACAATAGATTTGTTGATAATTTTGCCATTTTTTAACAAAGACACATTGAAGTTTAGTAACCTTTAAAGATTTAATAGTGTATTTATGAATATGTACATTCAAAGGCCACATTATAAAGTAGCGCTAGAAACCTACTTATGAAATTATCCGTTCAACTAATCAAAAGACAAGATCCAGCAGCCATTTTAGATTAAAAGCTTTTAAATTTAACCAGGTTAGAAGGCTGCTTAGAATATTTTGATAATTTTGAAAATTGCTGATCTTGTAACCTTTAGAACGGAAAGTAAAAGGTCGGGAGAAATAGTTTGAGCTAACAGGAAATCCACAGTAGGTTACGCCTCTGTATAACCACGGCAAACAGAAAAGCATTCCAAAATGCTTAGAACGTCAAATTTTGGGGCACATTTCAAAAACCAAACCGTTAAGTTCAATGATATCTGAGGGTACAGCGGGAGCAGCTTCACAGCTTTTATGGTCCCTGGTGTGATCATAAGCTTGGCTTACTGTCTGTGTAGATTTTCACATGTAGTATAAAAAAACTCTAGACTGTTACTGATAGTTGAGATTTTCTTATCTGTAGTCGTTAAAGATAAGTGCCATTGAAACATTTTTTAGCTTTATTACATTTTTAGCCTAAAACCAGACGATAATGCATTCAATTAGGTAGGCTCGTGAGATTCCCCCCCCTTTGCCTTAGTCATGTCCACTTATCTAAAATATGTACTGATTAATGCATAATGATATTGGCAAATTTGAATATCAAACGCATTTTTAGAAACAATTTTCCACAGTTAGGTAAAAAGAGGATGTCTTCCCATATAGTGTACGATATGCAACGTGAACTCTTTACAAAGTAAGATATTTCATCGTATTAACTTCAAATCCTTTTAGTTGGTTGCCAGTATTGGGGAAATTCTGACCTCCTTCCAAATTTAGGCTTATTTTAAATCTGCTTAAAAATGAGAGATGAAAGCCTGTCTGAATACTCCCTCACGGATGGGACTTGACTGTAAGTGACACGAAACATGGAGTGGATAATACTGACAGTGGCTAACAAGTGGAACTGAAGCGTGAACATAAAGAGACACTAGAGGACAAAGAGGAGCGCTGGAAGGTCATTGGATTGAGATTGTGGCAGAGATAGATTTTTCCCTTCTTGAATGGCGGAGCACCCTGGGACTTTTTGACTCCTCTCTTTTTTATTTGACAGGCCCTGCTAATTGGTTTAGGTCAAGCAGCATTTGGTAGGAGAACCAGAGAAGGCTTGTTCCTCAAGGAGCTTAACGGAGTGGATCAATACCAAGAGAAGGTAGTGAATAAATGGCCCAAATAAAGCAAACATGCTGGTAACATCAGCAATACCAGCACTGCCCGACCAGATTAATGTACAGCTTCCATTGCCAACCATCCCATTAACTGGAGGCAAACGTCTTTTGGGATGCATGGTGAGAGATAAAACAATGTTGTGCTGTGGCTATAAGGGGGTTGCCCATGCCTGGAATCACATTTTTACCATTAAAGCCAGCCAGGTTTCTTGAAGAGGAAAAAAAGTGTTTTAAGAAGGAATAGGTCTGTAGCTCATGTACACAGCTCAGGGGTTGATGCCGTGTTCCAGCATGCTTCGCTCTGTTTTTTTTTTAATTTTTACATTTTACGTTTATTTCTAGAATTTTGCACGCCCTTATCCAGAGTGACTTACATTTATCTCTATTTATCATCCATATGAGACCCAACAGTGGCAGCCTGGTGGTGCTGGGTATTGAACTTCTTTGCTTTAGTCGTACTTTGTACCACAGTGTATGACTTCCACTTGTCGCTTCCCGTTTACCCGGTGGACTCAATTAGGTTACCATCACGTTAGAGGTGAAAGAACGACGGGGGGTGTTGCTCAAGTATGACAACATTGTCGATAATAGCCAAGTTCACACACTAACACCCTAACGAATGCCAGAGTCATTGCTGCCTCTTGCAATGTTTCATCATGCCATCAACACACCCGATCCTCAATAAGCTGTTGTTATGTGTCTTAATTACCTGTCATTTGTAGCCTCTCTCGTCCACGTGGGAGGCACGGTGGATGACATGATGAGCCAGATTCCTGTGGGTTGCCATGCTGAGGTTACTCTTCTGGCAAGAAGGAGCTTCATTAACAGCTTTTGTAGCTGTGTGCTGCTGCATTTGACAGTTGATTGGTTTAAGTCTTAGTGCCTTCGTTTCTTATTACAACCTAACATCTTTTAAAAAAAGAAAGAGGGAAAGTCAGGAAAGGAAGGAGTGCACTTGTGTTTATTGTTGAAATTTTTTACAGTGGCTACACTGGGACTAGTTTTGCGCATAATTAATGTCACAGAGCAAAAACTTCAATTAAGGCAACTATTCACATGTAGCAGAAAAACAAGAGTTGTACTTACAGACCATATGCTGCTCTGTCAAACGAAGACATTGTTCCTGTGAAGTCGCTTTCACGTGTTAGGATGTGCTGCGTTTGCATGTGGTGACAGATTATTTTTTTTTTATTTGACTGGATTGATCAGCTATTTTTTGTATTCATGTGTACTCCTTAAACTCTGATAAATCAGGACAGAGTAGTATGGAATAAGATGTGGATATACAATATACTTGCACAACTGTACACATACAAATATGTGACAACCAAATTGACTATTGTCACCACGTGTTGGTGCCGCGACCCAAGGCGTTAATTCCAAGCCGTGTGGTGGTACAAAGGGACAAGTTGCAAATTGAATAGATTTAGGTTTCATAAACAATGTCTTCCATGTACAAAGCTAACTTTTTACTCATGCTCTGAGTTTTTAAGATGAGTAAAGCAATAATTAATGATTCATACATTCATTCATTCATCTTCTATATCCACTTATTCCCTAATTTGGGGTCATGGGTATCTTCTGGAGCCTATTCCAGCTGTCTCTGAAAGGACGAAAGGCAGGAGGGGCACACCCTGTACAGTTCACCAGTCCATCACAGGGCATATTCATTGATAATTAATAAAACATTTGGATACAATTTTAGCTCTCTCAATTTGCTTTGTAATGTTTTTTCCATGTGATCTTTGTATGCCGATGGTATATATTTTGTAAAACTCGCTGTGCTTATGTTATACTATACGCAGATTTGTGTATTTTCACATATACACTTCATATTGTACGGTTAGATTTTAATACTCTTTCAATATTTTTTCCATCTCAGGGACAAATCCAGAAGATGTGGTTTGACTATAGGGTGAAAGACGAACAGACGAGAAGCCAGAAACTTTTACAGAGTTTATTAAAGTAAAGATGAAAGTACAGATCTTGTGTTTGCCTCGCTGTCTTTGATGACGTGTGGAAAGGACAGGAGAGAGATAGAAATACATGGATGATGTGACTATCATTCAGAAAATATATTATATATATATATATATATATATATAGATATATATATATATATATATATATATATAATTTAATATATTATTAAAATATAAAGAAAAATATTCCACACAACTCTGCGTTCAGGTTTGTGTTGGCATGCGGTTTTAGTGGCTTTACATTTACATTTGCAACATGGCAGACGTCCTTATCCAGAGCGACTTACATTTATCTCTTTTTATACAACTGAGCAATTGGAGGTTAAAGGCCTTGCTCAAGGGCCCAACAATTGCTACTTGGTGGGTGCTGGGAATTGAACCCCAGTCTTTCTGGTATCAGTCCAACACCTTAACCACTAAGCCACTACTTTCACCTTTGATGATGTGAAGCAATCTGCCCTTCCTCTTTGAAGGAGCAGGAGCTCATGTGGGAAAAGGACACTTCTCATATCGATTTTACTTTTTTTTCCCAAACAAAACTCTGACATACATACTAATTTATTTTAATTTTCTTGCTCACCCAATTGTTTTATTTTTTAGCAGATAATCAGTTCACATTATTACATGATTCATTGATGTTAGCAAAACAAATCAACTATATCTGCCTTTGGTGTTTGAAATAAATTAGCTGTCATTGGTTTATCACCACTCAGGAGGAAGGGCTTCGCTTCACTTCTGCTACATTCTGCCTGTCTTTAGCTTTGTTTCCATCCGAAGATGTGAATCAAACTTATGTGCAAAACTGGATTTTCACATGAAACATTTGCAAACAAAGCACTGTTTCCATCCAACCAATCAAAGAGAGCAGAATAATAACTGATAACCTGCGCCAAATACAAAAAAAAAAAAGAGTTAAAACGAATAGACTCCAGCAGATCCTCGTGACCCTGATTAGGAGTAAGCAGGTGTAGACGACGGACGGATGGATATAAGCTGTAATATTCATATATAGTCTTTGCAAAGCAGCTTTTATTTGAGCCTAACTGTCATCCTAATTATTTCCCTGATATGTTTAACCACAAGATGACTGTGTTTCGGAGTAGAAGGAGGGAGATGACAGATTTTTCAGTTTCATCACCCGCTCAATTGAAAAATAAAAACAAAACGGTCACCCCATCATCTTTGAATGATAATTAAGCATTTATGCTGTCTGTGATGCATCTTGTACTAGATTTGTCAAATGTTTTGTATGTAATATGTAGAAATATATATATATAAATGTTATATGCTATAGTAATGTATCATAATAGATATTAATATATCGTAAGAAAGATAGGAAGTATGTATGTTATGATCAGGATTGGTCTTTTCGCAGTTTATTTATTTATTTTTAATTTTTTTGGGCACTGTGTGTGAGTCTGCTGTTCATCGGTTCTCTCTCTGAGCGTTTCTTTAGAGAGAGTAAAACCGATGCCCCGCCGTTCCACCGATGATTCATGCTTGTTATAGTTTAAAGGTGCATTCAATCTCATAGTCAAGTGTTCATGTGATCTCTGTGTGTGCGGTCCAAACATGATACTTATATTAGCAGTATTAGTAGTAAGAGTGTTTATTTACAGCCAAGTGACATTAAAGTAATTATTGTCACGACCTTGCTCGAAGTCAAGACAAAAAGCGGACATAGCGTTTGACATTGACATTTGACATTTGGCAGATCCATTGACATTTATCTTTTTTTATACAACTGAGCAATTGGGGGTTAAGGGTCTTGCTCAGTGGCCCAACAGTGGCAACTTGGTGGTGCTGGGAAACAAATCCACAGTCTTCCAATTAGCAGTCCAACACCTTAAACACTGCGCTACGACTTTCCACGGTTTTATTTCTATAGCGCTTTTTAACAATGGACATTGTCTCAAAGCTGCTTTACAGAACATAAGTAACAATACAAAAGTCAATGATTAATGTTAGAAAAAAAATTCACAACATCCCTAGTGAGCAAGTCCTGGAAGACTAAGAAAAAACTCCTTTAGATGGTTCAAGGAAGAAACCTTGAGAGGAACCAAAGACAAAAGGGAAACTATCCTCATTTGTGTGACACTTCACCAGAAAGTGTATTTTATAATTTATTTCATTTTAAGCAGGTAGTGTGTTTATGCACTGTCCTTTCTGCAACTATATACAGACAGAAATCTTTGAAAGGCATAATTCAACTGAAGCCATCAATCTCTGGATGCCTCAGGGTTCTTGCAGGGTTGGTCTCTTCTCACTGAAGGTCTACCAGTGCTGGCACAATCTCCGATACCCTGGGATGGGTATATAAATGGAAACAGGTGGAGAAGAATTAGCGTAACTGCTGTTCATAATATCAATATTTATAGAAAAAGGAACCAGTAACACAAGTTCTTTTGATAAGGAACCCCTTACAATAAATACACATAAAAAAACAGAAATAGAAAGTCTGTCATCATAAGAATCAGAGCTACTGATTTGCACACACTAATACGACAGCCATGTTTTTTGCACACCACTGCTCATTTCTGAGAGAACCAGTCATCAGAATGGAATAAGAGGAAACATTCCAAATTAAATTTAAAGTCTTGCGCTCGGAGGTGTGTTTGCCGAGTGCCACCGGTAAATAGGAAGATCAAAGCAGGAGGCCGCAGATTCTCAGCCCGTAATAAGATGCGCCTCTTGGATTATTTTTTCACTCCCGTCGTCTTTGCTGTCAAGATTGATTTTTAAGGACAGTCCCGTGCTCGCCGGATAACGCGCAAGATAATGAAGGCACACGGGACTCGCTTCCACCGAGTTCTGCTTCCTCACGCTACACATGCTGGTGGATGCTATACTGAAAAAATGTCACTGAGTTGATGCTCGCTCCTACGCTTGTGTAGCGCTTAAACTTCATTTCGGTTGCTGGAAGTGCCTTTTAAAATCCGAGAGATCCAGTAAAAATCTGGTGCTAAGTGTTATTCGGGACAGACTGAAAAGTGTGAAATATATAAGGAGCATCCTGTCTTCCCTCTCGTTCGCTCGCTCGCTTTCTCGGTCACACAGACCCATGCGATGACTTCCACGCTACAGAACTGAATGTGAGTGCAGCAATGATCTGGAAAGCAGACATATCTGGTGTTGAAATTGAATCTGGTTCCAGGTTTGCGCGAGAAAAATCCGAAAGTGACAGAAAAAGTAGATAATAGGTTTGCTGTAGCTTCACGCCTCAATGTATGTCCACACAGGGCAATTTCTAAAACAATGCAGTGCTTGACATTTTTATGACAGCCTTTTTATTGTACTTTTCCCATTACGCCTGTCTGTGCTATGCACTTCACTCAGTCGTGTCTGTAGCGTTCAGTTAACTTAACTCCTCTTTTACTTCAATCCCTCAGAAGGCATCTCGTCTTTTCCTCCACCCGCTCTCCGAGTTTGCTTCCCCCCCGATACCATCCATTTACTTCCTCTTTCATTTTCGGCAGCACTTTCTTGTCCTTTGCTTTTGATTTCCTTTTTTTGTGCACTTTCTTTTAGACATTACTGATGCTCATCATCATTGGCTGCATTTCCTCTCTCTCTCTCTCTCTCTCTCTCTCTCTGTCTCTCTCTCTTTCTTTTTATTTCTTCTCTGTGCTTTCTGTCTCTTCTCTTTCTGTTTGTGACGTTAAAGACTTGAAGGTTTTCCTCTGCTGTGTTGAAACACACAGCTCAGTCAGACCTCCTCTCTCACTTCCTGCTTTTTCATCTTCGGCATCACGTAAAGACAGGCTGTCTCTGAATATGATTCATTATAGCTCAATCCTGAACCGCACTCTCATTGGTCTGTTTTTTTCTATTGCTCGCTTTGACAGGAAGTGGATGCATCCCTTTTGTTCGATATTCCACTTTTAATTCTGTCTCCGATTAAACAATACAACAGATGAAGGCTGATCGATGAATTCAGCTCGGGACGAAGTCGAAGAATCTATATAATGTGATTTATAATATACACAAACCAACTATTACTACTTGTTCGCTTGATTAAAGCTGGCACTTTAAGTACTTATTATGGCTTGCGTTCTACCCTATGATTACCATATCCAGGAAAATGAAATGAATGGCCGTGCTTATTGAATCAAGGATGATTAATTTAGCTCCACACGTCACGTGATGCCGGAGAAATGGCTTTTAATGTGAACCACTTCACCGAGCAAGAACTGATAACATCGCTGCTCTTGTCAAGGCTCCTAAATGGCTGTTAAAAGAAGGCAGAATAACCAGGGTGTATCATCAATTAATGAGCGCTGCGCTTCGTTCCGGACCTCATAAATAATAGTGCCTTATTAAGGGTCATAGCTCTATTGTTTTCAAATAAGAGGCCTAAATATGTTTAGACTATGTCAGATGGCAACACCCAGGAGCAATGTTTTTGCATATTGTAATGAGCTGGAGACTAGAGATGAAGGTAATAGGATGAAACAATGCCCAGGGACAAGATAGACCCGGGTTTTTATCACACATTGTGCACAGTAATTAGAAAGTCTACTCTGGAAGATCAACCTTCTTTGCCGTTTACTTTCTAGCTCTCTCGCCCTCTCTCTCTCTCTCTCTTTCTCTCTCTCTCTCTCTTTCTTTCTTTACCCTCACTTCTGCCCCCTTTTGCTCCAGCTAACAAGCCCTGCTTGGTACAGTGTACACTATATAGCAAAGTCATTTGCATTCAGAAGTGCTTATTGCACAAATATCTTCCCAGCTACATTAGCATAGACGTTGGGCAACCGCTTAATTCAGTGCTGAATAATGAAGACTCATAACTGAAAATTTCATTAGCGATGGCAGCAGCGCTGTAGGTGTTAGTGCCCTCTTATAGTAACTACAAGGTCTTTAATCAGTAATTGAGCATACAGGTCAGTGCCTAACATTATACACTGTACCGCTTTCTCCTAGAACACCTCGTTTGTTAGGTGTCCATAAGGCAGAGTGTGTACAAAATTGTGTAAAGGGTGAACAAGCAATATAGTCAATAATAAAAGTGTAACAACACACCAGACTTAAATTTCCCAAATGTTCATAGCAATGCAGCAAAATTTGCATAAAATAAAAAAAAATAACGTGAACTCTCTAGCCAATGCCAATAGCAAATAAATATTCGAGGTTGCCAGGTTTCTAAATTTACTACTTGAAAAACTTTAAAACAGTAGATGAAGGTAAGTCCCTCTGGATAAGGGTGTCTGCCGATTGGCAGAAAGGTATGTGAAAAAATGACCTAAAATCAAAGGCATTATTTTTTTTGTCTTTATATTGGAAACAAATTTATTCTGGTTAATTTGAAGTGGAAAAAATGCAACCTTGGCAACTCTGTGAGTACGACTGTCAAGAAGAATTATCTAAAGCGAGGGGACTTTGGTTCCTATTCTGCTGTTTGCTAGCTCTGCCGTGAAAAAGAACGGTCTGATGCTTAAACATTTTTTCCGCAATATTAAATGTTTTGCAAAATACTTTTACCCCAGCTTAAATATCCAGGAATTACGTACATCAAACAATATGATACGATATGCTGTATTGTTATAGCACTAGTATATATATGTGGTATGTATAAAGCCACCACTAAGGCTTCTCTGAGCAGCAGCGCTAAGCTCCAAGATGCTGTAAAAGGAGTCCATCTTTCTAAATCAGTGTTCGAATTGATGCCTGATGCCTACTTTCATTCATGGAAAATAGCTAGGCATTACCAGAATTTAGGAATTCAATCATGTTCCATCAGGCTCACTGTAATCTGGACCTTAGCTCTGCAGTCAACATCATGTGTGTCAATAATATAACATGACAACAGCAACACCGGCAGCAGCTGTGCGAGGAAAAGAAAACTCGCAAAAGTGCACACGACCCTTTCGCTTTAAGCCCAAGCTGAGAGGAGAAACTCATTTGATACACTGTGTCCTCCCAGGTCTCAGATAGCCCCCCCGTCGTTCTTGTCTGCCTCATTCAGTCCCTCGCTCGTTTGATTGCTCATTCGCCACTGCTTATAATTGTCTCCTGGATGAAATGCAAGGGTCCCATTTTCAATTACAGTAAATTAAGTGCATAATAAGGATTAGCATCCATTTCACAATTATTTTTAATTGAACTGCCCCATGTGAGCGCGTAAAGAACGAGCTTTACTTTTGATTGACCGATCCCGCCGCACAGAACGTTCTTAGGCAGGAGCACTTTGTCTTTCGGGCTCTGTCAGAAAGCACGACGATACATCCTGTATAGCGAAGCCTGCATGATGCGACACCTGATTGGTTGGCACACGTGCTGTAATCAGTTAAATGACAGACAGGCTCCCAGCTGCACTGTGCAAGTAAAGCCAATTTGGTTACAATTAGAGGACGCTATTTTAAGTTCCAGAACAGAAGACAGCTTTCGGATGAATCATTTGGCCCACAGGCATGATCATTATGCAAAAAATGGTTCGGAAAACCTGTTTGTTCTCTGCATCGTTCCAAATTCGGCCTCTCTTTTTCCTTCCTAGCAGCGGACAGAGATAACTATACAACCACGGGTTGTTACCCGTCGTGTACAGCCCTCTACGATCCACCTTTTTTGAGGCACAAGGTCAGATGAAGTGTCCTGAGATTCCTCCTCATCATGAAAAGCCTGACCTTACCTAATGGACCTTTGTAGATGGTCCGAATGTGACGAATTCATGCTGCATAACCGAGATCAGCGTCCAGTGGGGACTTGATGAGACGCTAAACCGGGAAAATTGCTGAGCGTTGACTGTCAAAGGTGAAGCCGAGGTGAAGAGCGTGTCATATATATATAAAACTCCCCAAGATTTGAAAGATTCACTGGATTGCGGTAGTCGAATGTTCAGGGTTTTTATTTTTAATTTGGCGACTAGGAATCCCTCATGAAGGGCCTTGGATTGCTGTGTGATTGTGAAAAACGACTAGCTGATTTGGCAAAAAACGCTCAACCCTTTTCCACATTGCCACCTCAATGTGCCAACCCTCACTCCTATCCAGAAAAACGCTGATTCATAAAGTTAATGGACTTATTTTTCAGCTCAAGCTGTAAAAAGTAAAATCATTTATACATTCACCATAAAAACAACAGTTTGATAAACACAAATCTGAAATTATCTCTATGTCCTGTTCGTGCAGGATGTTCCCAGCTCCCAGCTGCACTTCATTTTCCCGCTCTTCATCCAGAGTGGAGGCACTCAGTGAAGCGAATAGCGGCTCGACTTTCTCGATGCCGTGCAGGTGGAGGACTGTGTTCGTGCTTGTTCCCAGGCTGCGCTTGCTGTAATAAAGCACACTCTCAATCAGGACACATCCCTTCCCTGCAGCTCGGGTTCGTCAGCCCCAGCGCGAGCCTCCGCAATCAAAGCCTGGCGAGCGCTGGGAAAGCAAATGAGCTTCAAGTCTAGACAGCCCACACCTGCATGTGGACCACTGGTGGCAGGAGAAGTGTAACCACAGATGAGTAGAAAAAGCGCTAGAGAACGAATGTTCCAGTGCGGCTCACCGTTACGCAATACCGTTTCAGGCCAAGGGTTTAGGAAGGCTTCGGTTTTCAGTCTTGTTTTGCTCTGAATGTGAAACGTAGAATAGCTTAGTACAGAAATAATACATTTATTTTACTACCGTAAAAGTATTACAATGCAGGAGTAAATGAAAATGTCCTCCCACATTTTGCTGTTTATGGAATGTTAAGGGAATTGAGCTAAATATGCATTAAAGCTATGAATATAAAATTCCTTGTTGAACCGCCAGTCTGACGCATTATTATTCCGGGCAAGCCGCACACTCCTACTGATTGTATGGCCTGCACAGTAATCCTGCGTCTGAGTGTTTTTTAGGAGACGTGGACGTGGGCAGAGTGTAAGTGTTACACAGGTTTAATTATGTCCATGGGGCCTGAATGTGTAGGCCCTGCATTTTTGCCCTCTGCTCCCATACTCATTCCACAACGGAGGGGCATGATGTCTTTTTTTTTGCCCGTCTTTCGCAGTCAATGAGGCAGTTAAAGGTCAAATCAATTAGAGCATGTTGCAGTCTCCAGCCTCATTGTAAAACAGCTTGTCTGTGAGTCGAAGTGGTAGGACCGAGCGGCATTTGCGGTCCCGCACCTCACTTTGTCTGCGCCTAAGCGTAATGTTTACAGAGACGTACTGATTGAGTGCACATGGTAGTTATGACCATGTGATGATGATTAATAGGGTGATGCTGGGGTTAATGACAGCCTGTCCACCCATTAAAGTGGCACGTCTGGAGCTTACCTCTCCTCCTCTCCTCCGACAGCTTAGGGGTTTTTTTTCCCCCCGCCGCAAGCAAAGACAGTTGTGTAAAAAGACCCGTTTAGTTGTGCAGGAAGCTTTGCGATCGTACAGCTTTATAGATTTGAGAATTGTTGCACTTAAGTTTATTCTTCCATGATGCACAATTTGTCTGATTTTTCCTTTGGAAATCAATAAAAAAAAAAAACCAGCCAATCACAATTCCTCAGTTGTCAGATGGAAAAAAAAAAAAAAAAAAAAAGAATTGCCATCACTGAAGTATGTGCCGATGTTTTTTTGCGAGTGTCTCTCCGATTCTGCACGTTTGTTTACTATAAGACCATTAACGTGCGGATGAGAACTGCACGGAGCCTAAATTTGTGCATAGATATATTTTAATTCATACATTTATTCATGTTATTCGGGACGGCTTGGACAAGGCTTGTTTGTTTCGTTACGGCTGTTTGTATGGGTTGTAAAGTAACTACTTTTATTATCTCAGAGTTGAACAATTTGAAAGTACAAACATCTCTGCCGGAGGACACGTATTCGTATCCTTTACGTGTTAAAGGGTAAAGGTATAAGACGGGTATGGATAACGGTGTTTCTATCCCAGGTGCCGAGAAATAGAGCAGCCACATGCATAAATAAAAGAGGGCCCAGACATGGATGCCAGAATGAAGCGTTTAGCGCACAGCCAGGCTTAGCATAGCAATGAGGTATCTTTGGTAGAAATTTGGTAACCTGCCTCGCAGGTTATGATAATTACGTCCGATCAGAATGATTGACAGGAGACCCTGAGGCTGTTCGTGGTCGCATTATGCGGTTTACACACACCGGCTCTTATTTCCTCTTATCTAGAAGGCTTTAGATTTGTGATGGTGTTTACAAAACACACACCCACACACCCACACACACAAACATACATGCGCCTTTATTTGTCCTAATTGCTATTGGACGCTGTTATGCATTTGCAAGTCTCTATGACAAATTTGAGTGTGTTACTTGCGAGGCTGTTGAATTTAGAGGGTGTGTGTCAGAGACTCGTTCGTACATCTGTTGGTGGGTGTGTGATGTCAAGATGTAACGTGCAGCTTGCTTGGTGTTCGATGTTTATCAGAAAAGTTAAAAATTGTGCTGAATAGAATTCAAAATAGCCGATCATTGGCAAAAATACCCAAAAATTTGTTTTATGCTTTACAACAGTAAAAAATTATTCATTTTTAATTTTTGGCCGATTAGAGCATCGTCAGTACTTTAGGAAACAATTTGCACGTCTGTCATGTTGAAGACACTCTTACCCATACTGACTTACACCATTATTTTATACCATTAAGCACTTTAGGGTTAAGGGCCTTGGTCAGGGGCCCATCAGTGGCAGTTTGGTGGTTCTGGGAATCAAACCCACAATCTTCTGATTAGCAGTCCAACACCTTATGCACTTCCCCTATATGAAACCTGATCATGTGATCACACCCATCTCGAGTTCTGAATCAAATTTTGATCTTCAGTCTCATCCAGGATTCATTTTGTTGAAGTTTATAAAGCACTTTTTTTTACATTGCGCTCCTTTAAATGTATGTTCATCTATTGTAACTTTGGTTGTTGACACATTACCCACAATGCTGTTTGATTACTTACTGATAGCAGCCCCAGTGGGATTTCTCAGAAGTGGGAAGTCGGAGATGGTAATCACGTGAAGTTTAAATGCTTTGGAATACAGTTAGAAAGTGAAAAAAAAATGTAGACGCATCCATGTTCATTATTTTGTAGGGAAGTAGACGGATGTCTAACTGTGATGAGTGATTTATTTTGTTCTCCTTAGAACAAACAGTCTTTATAGTCAGCGTTATAGGTTTAACGAGCTGCTTATGCGATGAGCAGCCATGTTGATTTAATTAAACTTCACTTAGCTGGAAGTTAGGAGAACCGTTCCAGGTTTCTAATTGTTTTTTTTCTTTAAATGATAAGTTATGACTTCTGGTTGAATGCAGCGTGTTTTTCCTTTCATCAGTCTTTTAGCCTGTCGGTCTTTTGTACCTTATCTAGTAAAATGGATTTGCTTCCAAAACTTTGATACGCCATCACACCTTTCAACTTGACTTTTTCATGTAGCTGCATTATGAAAGTGTTTGTTGGCTCTCGGTCCTTGCTACACTATACGGCCAACAGTTTATAAACCCGTCACCATGCGATCTATAAATATTTCTTTACCAATCCTTTCCAAAGAATTTGATAGCACACAATTATCTAGTACATCTTTATGTACTGTAGCATTAAGATTTTATTCTTTGTAACTAAAAGACCCAAACGCTGTCCCATGACAATGTCCCCATGCACAAAGCTCCTAAGCTCCATGAAAACATATTTTTTAAAGGTTAACATGGAAGACCTTAAAGGTCCTGCACAAAGCCCCGACTATGACCCAACCCCACTGAACCCATCTGGGATAAACTGAACCATCGACCGCACCCAAAACCAACATTACTGGCTATTCATTCCATTCTTATAGCACAAACCACATCCCAGAATGAGGTGGAAAGCCTTTCCAGAAGTGTGGAGCTTATTACAGGATCCAAAGAAGTACTAAAACTACTGCAATGGGATGTTCCAAATCACATTTAATGATGGTCAGGTGAATTGTGGGAAAGTTGTAGCGCAGTGATTAAGGTGTTGGACTGCTAATTGGAAGATTGAGGTTTGGTTCCCAGGACCACCAAGCTTTCACTGTTGGGCCCCGGAGCAAGCACCTTAACCCCCCCAATTGCTCAGTTGTATAACAGAGAATAATGTATGTCATGCTAGATAAGGGTGTCTGCCAAATGCTGTAAATGTAAATGCCAGGTGTCACCAGACCCTTTGGCCTTATAGTGTAATTTTTTGCTGGGTTTCCCTGAACAGTGTTAATATATATATTTAATAATCATTGTAATTTTGCCCTCAGAACAGGATTGTAAATGTGCGAACAGTATGCTTTACTTCTAGAGCATAAACATTGTGATTGTGTGGAATTTTCGAGAAAGTCTATTCTATAACTATACTCTTCCCTTCTTTATTCCATGTCTCTCCTGGATGTTCATCTCGTCTGTTGTTCACCCTTTTTAACAGGTAAGAAAAGGTTTGGTTACTTTTTTTTTGCCAATGCTCGAATGATAATCTTATCAATTCCATCTTGAGAAGTGTGGAAGGTGTGGAGGTGAGATTGAGGTGGGTATTGGGGCGTTAGTCGGAAGCAGACCTCTGGACCTCTGGACCTGTTGTTGTTGTTGTTGCGGCGTTCGTCCGTCTCCCTGCGGTGAATGTTAATGACAGGGTCTGTGCAGCAGGGGTGTTGTTATAAGGGGTGACATGAGCTTGAGGTCACCGGAGGTGCTTATAATGAGGTGGCTTACACCACTGAGTTTTGCTCCAGACAGCGCTCACACAGGGTGTTGCCGGTGGTCTCAGCATGACCCTTGCGCTTCATGCAGGTGCCTGACCTGGAGCCTGCTGTTCTGTGATAAGAGCATGGGTCAGAGCTGTGATGCTGCACCCCCGCACTGTGTGCATTATATCGATCGCCGCGCTGTGTAAACCGCTGCAGCTCTTCGCTTCATCACAGCCAGCAATAAACAGCGGCCCCACGAATGCAAATGGCACACAGAAAATCAGCAGCAAGCAATTTGTTTCCATTCAAAATGATTGATTCTGTTACTGTCTTTTTTTTCGCAGAGGTACCATTCTGTCAGTGTCATTTAGATGTAATAGCATATCAGGTGTCCCTTCAGGGTGGATCAATAAACGCTGGACAATCAAGGGAGCTGGCAGGAATAGTCTCTAACTGACTGACTTCTTCTTATTGAAACACAGATGCATAAAACTTTCAAGTGAAATCAGTGTTCAGTGTTAAAGACCTAGCAAAACTTATTGTTTGCTACAGCGGCAAAAGTCGCCTGAGCTAAATGCTAAACGCAGCACCGCTGTTCTTTCTCTAATCGTGTATCAAGATTTATTAGCACTATTCCCGACCCTGTAGCAGCTAGCTGAAAAGTCTAATGCTAGCTACGTGTTCCTATTGCTAACAGCTAGCAAGTTGTAGATACTTAGGCTGATGTTTTCAGTAAATAATGAATGTACCAGAAGAACCAGGTTCCCCTGAGCTGCAGAACATGCTGCTTGCCCTGTACTGTTTTAGTAATAACTTTGCCCAGGTCTTGTACAGCTGCCCTCCAGCAGGTCAGTATGAGACCCAGGTCTTGGTCCTGAGTTGTGTTGGGATGATGTAATCAGGAATAGTTTTGTTTGTTAGATGCTGGGGGCATGACATGGTAGCAAGACCCAACATGCATCAGCACACACATTCAGAGCAGACGGACATAAATGAAGCAACATCATTTTATTTTGTTGTGTTTTTGCTAATTTATACTCCAAAGCTAAATTGCTGTTAGTATTCACAATCCTGTACTTTAACCCACCATGGTGTTAGCTTCTGATGGGGTGCTAAAATAAAGAAATCTTTTCGGTTCTGATATTTGGTAACATCTGGCATACAGTATCAGTATCAGGAACTCCCCCATATATTGTTACATTTACATTACTTATCCAGAGCAACTTAGATTTATCTAATTTTTAATCCATCTGACCAGCTGGGGGTTAAAGACCTTACTGTTTCATGATGCTGGGAATTGAACCCACAATCTTCCGATCAGTCCAGCACCTTAACCACTGAGCTACGACTCCCTGAACGATATTCGTTTTGGCAGGACGGCTGATGCAGAGATGAGTTTTCTACATCACACGCATGAGAAAAATAGATGAGAAATATCATCGGGTTGTTTGTGTGAATTCAGATCTGTGGAGGATGAAAATAAACTGAGAAAAGCAGTGAGTGTGTGTGAGAGTAAATGAGAGAGAGAGAACGAGAGAGAGAGAGAGAGAAAGAGTGACACAGTGGGTATGTGGGTCAGGCAGAGAGATGGAAAGGATCTCAGAAGTGAATCCTGAAAAGCTGCAAGCTTGTGGATTTACTGGGTCCCAGTGCAGCATGCAGCTCTTTGAATCATTGTGTTTCACTTTAGAGCGCTCTAGTGTGTGTGTGTGTGTGTGTGTGTGCGTGTACGTGTGTGGCTGTTCAAGCTCCGTCAACTTCAACGTCCTTGCCATCACATTGAACTTTAATTTATCTCCCAAAGGACCCCTCGCTGGCTCACATGTCCTGATTGGCATCTGCTGAGCTTTTCACCCAACTATTTTCTCCTCTCTATTCACTCTCCTTCCTATTTCCTAACTCACTCTGACACATAACACACTCACCTTTTTCCCTTATAAAAAACCTTTCTCTAATTTAGTAATTAGTAAAAAATAGCTCGCCGCTCACTATAAGATATTTATAACGCCATGTCGGGACCAAAAAAAAAAAAACACAGGCTTTATCTGCAAAATAAATTTCGACTCAAAATAATTACACACGCGTCCCCTGACCCAGAAGCTGAGTAGGGTATTTTTAGAGAAAACAAACAACCGAAGGTAATCTCATTGAGTAGTTAAAAAAAAAAAGAGGTCTTACCCTTTCACACACTTGTGTTTTCCCTGTAGCCTCGGGCCAGCTGAGAGAACCTGCTGAGAAAAAAAAAGGGGGGGGGTGTTTAGGGAACTTTATTTTCCTTTGAATTAAATAAAAAAACCCTGTAAGAAATCTTTTCTTTCCACCTCCTTGACTTTTTTTTCCCCGAGAGATTTCCATTATAAGATGACGCATTATTCCGTCATGTAAATCGTTTCTTTTTATTGGTGGCTTATTCAAAGACAATTGCCGTTTTTGGTTAGTGAAACAATCTATATATTATTTTTTTTTAACAAATAATACCTTTTATGTTTTATCCACTGGGTAGATCGTGCGTAGGTTACAGAGTTGGTAGGCAGGAATTGATTTCTTTTGAGGAAGTGTGAGCATTAAGCGAGAACTCTCTGTACTTCTAACTGCTCGTTTTTATCCTCCCCCTTTCAGCTTCAATCAAATCGCTCGGCTCGTCTTGTCGCTCGATTGTATTTTCCACTTTGTGCTAGAAGTTAAAGTTTGGAAATACCACTGAGAAGCCGCTGCGTCCGCAACGTGAGGTCAGACCCGGGGATGTTTATTGAGATGGAGAGCTGTCGATCCAATGTTTCTCAGCCAAACCACATCCTCTGCATTTCCCCACGGAGGACCTATAGGAGCCACAAAAGCCGCAGAAAGGTTACAGGGGAAACCCGTTGAGACGGGTGAGAAAGCAGTGAGACAGAGAAGACACAAAGAAAAGAGAAAAGACGATGCCTATAAAGGGTTCGAGGGGAATGACAGAGAAAGAAAAATAAAAAAGAAAGACAGAACAGCATCCCTGTGAAAGACATGCAGGTATACAGAGATAGTAGGATAAAAATGAGTTTGCAGCCTTTGAGAGAAAGCAAAGGAGAGGGCAAGACAGCAGGCTATTCCCTGACGGTGGGTGCATAAACAGAGCCTTTTATCGCCTATAAGAAGTGCATGAGGAGACGAGGGCTCCGGGCCCCTCTAGGGAAAGCTTCTCGCTGGCCTTTTATTGACTGCAAAAGCATGATGCACAACATTCTCAGCCTGAGCAGGACGTCACGCATCACAGCCCTCGCTTCTTAATTTGAACTAAGGGAAAATAATTAGTCACTCGATAACCCTGTAGAGAATTTTCTTTTTAACCCTTGTGTGGCGTTTGAGTCTGTGGGATGTGATTTTGAACTTTGTTTAAAGACAAATTATACCTTTTTTTTGTACCTGCAGACGCTTTGGCTTTGGCTTATTTTCCATTTCAAATGTAATCTAACAGGGTAAAAGGCAAATATTAACCACAAATGATATCTTTTAAGTGTTTTTTCATAAATCTTCATAAAGGCAGAAGGGGTACACCCTGGACAGGTACCCAGTCCATTACAGTCCCACACACACACACACTCAGTCGTAGGAGGAAACCGGAGTACCCGGAGTAAACCCACGCAAGCAGGGGGAGAAAATGTAAACTTCACACAGAAAGACCCCTGCCCGGAAATCGAACCCGGGACCCTTTTGCTTTGAGGCACCAGTCCAAAAACATGTATGTTAGGTTTATTGGTGATTCTAAATTGTGAGTGTGAGTGTGTGTGTGTGTGTGTGGCCCTGTAATGGACTGGCGACCTGTCCAGGGTGTACCCCTCCTGCCTCCAGCAGATCCCCAAATTAGGGAATAAGTGGGTATAGAAGATGAATGAATGAATGAATGAATGATTTGTCTTGCAATTTGGGCAGATATAGTATTTGTAGGGTTAACTGGGCAGATAAGGTATTTGTAGGGTTAACTGGGCAGATAAGGTATTTGCAGGGTTAACTGGGCAGATAAGGTATTTGCAGGGTTAACTGGGCAGATAAGGTATTTGTAGGGTTAACTGGGCAGATAAGGTATTTGTAGGGTTAACTGGGCAGATAAGGATCAGAATGGAAAGGAAAGTAAGGTGAAGTTGTGCAGTAACATCATGTCTTCATGTGTCTTGACCTACGGAAGCCAAAGCCGCTTGTACAGTGACCTCATCGTCATCGTCATCATGTCTTTTTTTCATATGCACTTTTTCAGCCAGAAGGGTGAAGGAGAAGTAAACACAGCGGCTTGTTATACACCAGCTGTCCCAGAACACGCACACAATGCATCAAACTCCAAACAAATAAGCCACAGTCTGGTCACAGGAGGAAAGCACCAGAAATAATAGCCAAAGTTTTTATTTTTTAGTATTTGTTGCTGTTGTGCTAAAATGTGAGCTATTGTCCCTCACTACAGAAGGGAATCCATCACCACAGCCTCCTCCTTCGGGCCTCTCTGTGCTGAATAATTATGACATTATCACAGCGTCGAGCGCCACAGCCACACTTCCCTGAGTAACGGAAAACAAAGTGGGCCAGACAAAGAAAGGAGATCTTAATTACACAACCACCTGAGACGTCCCACCAACCTTTGTGGCTTCTCAAGCAGTGATAAACCATGTCTGCCGTCTTTTCAGAGTTTTCTGTCGTGCTGCTGTTCCGTGAAAGAGTGTGAGGCGTCGCTTGTTTTACCTGTTACTCTTCTATAGCCCATGGAATGCTGGGAATTTATGTCCAACGACAATGAATAGACAAAGTTTTAGAAAAAGTTTGACTATTTAGTTTATTCCAATCTTTAATATTTTATTTAAACATGAGCTGCAGAAGGTTGGGATATAATTTATATTTAAATGCTAATGATTTTTATATTTACATTTTGTGTAGCGCTTATCACACACATTACAGGCAGTTTAAAAACACTTACAACACGTGTTTGGAATGAAAAAAGGGCAACTAGGCTCCCAATTCAATGCTAACCGAAATATTTGCCTTCCCTATTAGTGTTATATAATTTACATAATTTAAATATCTTACAGTCTGTCCGTTTGGTATATTTATGTATTGTTTTAATCGCTATTTTAATGTTTCACATCAGCATAACTAAAAAAATGAAAAAACTGTAAAACTAGATGCAAAGTATCAACGTATTTTGCATTTATTTATTTTTGTGTTGTGTTGATTTTTATTTTTATTGATTTTTTTGTACATTAAAAAAAAATCAAATGAATAAAGAGATTTTTATTATTAATCATTTTATTATATTTAAAAATTGATCCCTTTTTCAAATAAATGATATTTAAAAAGTAAATCTTTAGCTTTTTTCTACATTAAACATTTAATTAATGAAACACTTCAAAACAGAAAGATTTTAAAGTGTCCTATAATTATTATTAAAGTAATATAATATTAGTTATAATTTATAATAATTATTTATTAATATATTGTTTATGAAAAAAAAAACAAAACAACAACCGTAAGCATTTTAAAAAAAAGTCCTTAAAATATAAATTTTATTTTGATTGGTATTTTTTTCTTATTTATTTATTTATTTATTCATTTATTTATATTTTACCAGATTATCATTTCATTATCAAAACTAGTGAAAATTGGTGTTATCTTTTATTAAAATTAATTTTGACCTCAAAAAATAGAATTCTGATTGCTGATCCTCTACACTGCCTCCTTGTGGTGAGTGTAGGCTTAAAGCTTTATTCTTCATGGTCAGGCTTGATAATAGTGTGTGTTCTCTAAAGCCGTCTCTCCTCCTGCCTGTGTGCTTTTCTCTTAACCAACTGAGCTGTAGTTACTTTCCACACACTTTAAAAAGGACGACTTTGCTTTTCTTTCTCTATCCTTTTCTCCTTTGTTTCTCCTTCTCATCCCTTCTTTTCATTCCGAGACGGTTTTTCATTTCTGCCTGTCCTATGCATCCTCACAGGCAGCTCCACTTGCTTCATCTTTTTTTCCCTCTTCTTTACATTTCAGCAGCCGCCCATTTCAATTCTCCTTCTTTTTTTTTTTTCCTTCAAAGGGACACGATGGGCTTTTGCCTGTCCCACTCCCGCTTCCTGTCTCTCCGGGGATGGAGAAGGGAGTAAAAGAGGGCAGCCTTGAAAGACAGATGAAAGAGTGAAGAAAAAAACAAACAAACAAATGCCCTGAGTGAAAGAGATTTTTTCCATCTTTGTCGTGGACAGGAAGGTAGAATCAGCGGACGCTTTACAGAAAGAACTTGTTTAGCCGTCACGCTAGGAGAACTGACCCAGTGAAAGGCACCTGCATTTTATTTCTCTTTGCTCCGGTTTTCCTCAGGAGCCGAATCAAAAATGATGGCCCCCCTATCCCCAATATATTATTCCGTGTAATTATTATGTGGTGCTTAAGCTGATGTGTTCTATTTAAAGAGAAGTGACTCATTCTGGCAGCATTCAAACACGACGGATCACAATAGACAGGATTTGCTACAGATTCTTGATTGCAGCCAAGAAAAGTCTTATTTCCCGAAATTCCCACTGGATATTCGCCCACCGGCGGGGTAATCCCTCAGGAACCGAGACTGTGATAGAGGGCTTGGTCCCTGCTTTTTCTCTCGCTACATTTGATCATAGCTTCAGTTTTATAATTTTCTCTCGCTCGTTTTTTTCTCCCTGTCTTTGTCTCATTGTGTATTTTTGCCGTGTGTTGTCTTGCACAAGGGTCTAATGGAGCCTGGTCAGAAGTTCATGCTCAGGTCTAATGAGCGCTACATCACAGGCACAGGTCCATGTCAATAGCCCGGCCTTATTTACAGGGCACACACAGAGCCGGGGCAAAGAGGTAATTAGGCAGAGAGGCAGGGTGGTCGCCGATAGGCTTCCCCACTTATCCTCCTCCAGCTGCTCTAACACACACACAGACACACACATACACACACACAGCCGCTGAGGTGGTGGGTAGGCAGCACGACCTTCAGTACTTACAAACACTTTTAAGGCTCTCCAAAACCACAGGGCCACTAGAGACCCCACTCTAAACCCACTCACACACCAACACACACACACACATACACACACTCTCAGCAGGTCTGCGTGTAGAACATCCGCTACGCACTTCAAATATCCAGTTCATTAGGACATTGAGGAAGGTTAGTCGACTTTGTGTGTAAACAACAGCGCTTTTCAATTCTACGTTCTGATTGGTCAAAAGGTGTTCCTGTAATAGCACAGCTACATGGCAGGAACATTAACAAATATGCAAATGTTTATTTCTACACATTATGTTGCTATAGTAACTGTGTACAGTGAAATCCCAGTACATAGATTAAATTTGGTTTTGGAGCGAAAGGTCCTTAAGAGGGACGAATAAAAAAATGATTTAAAATGCATATAAGTTGTTTCAGCCGTGTAAAAATATTACACTAGAATATTATTAAAAACAAAAACAAAAAAACCTTCAAAAAATCAAATAGCTTTTGAAGAAAGCGCTAATATCATAGGTGGACTGTTTTAAAACGAAAGAATCTTTTACTGGTTAAAAAAATTGAAACGATTCGTAGACTCACTTCAGTTGGCTTTGTCTGGCTTTCAACTGACGCAAACAAGATTCAAGAACGTTTCCCGGTCGTTAACGCAACTTAGCTGAGGGTCAATCCGGTTCGGTTCAGTTTGTGTTGTTTGCATGCCAGATATGTCTCATATTGCCATGCAAATTTCTTGCAAAATTTCTATTTTTAAGGAAAAAATTTGTAAGAATGAGGAGGCATATTGTTGTAGACATAACGATGTTTGATGGAAGGAGTCTCCAGTGTCAGAACTACAGCTACAATTTTACTAATAGAAGAAACATCTTTAAGACACCAAGCTTTTCTAACCTTTAAAAAAAAAAAAGAATCTAAAGAGAGAAAAACTGTTTATAGCCTCTATAACGTGATACCATGATCACCATGGCACTATGATCAAGTTGGAATGGATTATTTTCTCTTGTAAGCACATCTTTGGGTGTGTTAGTCTTTTTATTACCACAATAATGTTCCAACAACTCCATTTTTTTACTTTAACGAATTTCCGTTCTATTTAATGTAACGGAACACTCAGCAGTTTACATTTCTGGTTAGCTTGTGTTTTCTCTCAGCCTCCAGAGTCACACCCATAAACTACTTGCTAAAAGGCAGAATATTCAGGAGATGTGTGTTTCAGAGACAAAGTCGTTGTAATGCTCTAGTTTATTTTACAAAAACCTGGCGAAAACAAACCAATCGTTCATTCAGGAAAGTTCTTTAAATTGATCAAATAATTTAGTAGCTGTTGTTGCGGAAGTACCTGCAGTAAATGATGTTATTCATTTGCAGGACGATCTATAGTTAAATACCTGCCTGTTTCTGTCGATACCCTAACTCTACATTTTTACACTCCTGAACTTAATGATATGAAAAATGTCAGTCACGATTCTTTTTTGTTCGAGACTTAGTCTGTAAAACTTGCTGTAAAATCTAGGTCATTTGCTGTCTGGCTACATGAACTGTAAGACGTGTTAAATGAATGTTTTACTTCATAATGCACAAAATAAGGGCATTGGTGGCTCGATTAGCTAAGGTGCTGAGCTGCTGATCTGGAGACCAGGAAGATCTGGGTTCAAGCCCCACCCCCACCAATGCCATGCAGTTGATCTTAAGACCAGAAACACCTGGGTTTAGGCACCACCACTGGCAAGCCAACCACTGTTGGGTCCTTGAGCAAGACCTTTAACCCTTCTTGCTCCAGGGGCACTGTATCATAGCTGACCCTGCGGAAAATGCATTTCATTGGCTCTGTGCATGTATCTTGCACAATGAAGTTGAATATTTATTTATTTTTAAAATATTTGAATAAACATTTCTAAATATAGAAAGCCGATAAGCCAATGATGTAAATTTGTCTTTGTAGAATATCAAAACATTGGGTTAAGAATATCTGGAGACTCCACTATACTGATTCCCTCTGGTTCATGTCAGAGAGCTGTGATATAAATCTACACTGAAATCTCAAAACACAAATTTTTCCCCTTTGGATTTTCGCCTTAAAAATTTTGGAAAAAAATCTGCATCGGCATACGGCTTATGAACGAACCGAATGCTGGCTAAATTGTGAATACATTCAGAAACTTGGCCAACCGAAGAAAGTTTCTAAGTAGTTAAAGTAATAAGATGTTTATTGGAAGACCAGGAAGACCTGGGTTCAATCCCTATTGCTGCCAATCTGCCACTATCCGGTCCTTGAGCAAGACCCTTAACCCTTCCTGCTCCAGCGGTGCTGTTCATAGCTGACCCTGTGCTCCGACCTGAACTTCCTAAGATGGGATATGTGAAGAAACAAATTTCACTGTGCTGTAAAGTCTAAATGACAAATAAAGACATTTACAATCTGAGTCGAAAGTGTCGGCCTACGATACCAACATTGCCTTTGTATGTGTTCAAAAGCTACATTCATTTTTACGCATTTGTTTGTTGAAAGATTGGTGGTGTGTCTCTTTTTATTTCCTATTTTACATGTTTTTTTCCAAACGTGTAGCAAAAATATGATTTTCATGTTGAAACTAGGTGATATTTATAACATTTTTAGGTGGCTGGAATGTATGATTTATGTCCATAATTCATCCCAATACATATTTTTAGTTTAAAAACTCACCTACAGAATGAATTAATTTCGTATCCCAATCGCTCACTATAACTATAAATGGACAAAAAGTATTATACGTTGTTTTTTTCCAAATAAAACTTTACATCAGATGTTTTTATATACCAGCACACCAGTATGTATCTTATTACTTATGTAATAGTGTATAATAATGAATTATGAGATCCCGTCCTAGAGAAGGGCTGTTGACATCGCTAACAGCACTATGGTAAAATTTATGTACTTCAACCACATAAAAGTGAAAAAAGAGGATGGGTGGACAGTCGTCTCTGCCGTCTCGGCCACATAAAAGACACGGTCCTCATAAAAGCGGAATGTCACCCCAAGTCACTGGATGTCATTTATGATAAATCACAGCTGGTCAGAGATGTCTTCAGATACAGACCCTCAGCCAAGACAGGAATCTCTTCATTTAGACTTTTTGTTATAGTCCAGCAAAATAATGGGAACACATAAACACACACACACACTTCACACACTCACATGCACACAGTCGATTGAACTGCGGTATCGTTCTTTTGTTAGTTTTATTAGGAAAGATATAAAGTTTGAGGAAGTTGGAAGAACGAGTGTATCACATAACAAAACACTTAATATTGTCTGTATGTATGAAGAATGTGTCTGTCTTTCTCTTTCTCTTTTTTTTAAGACATTTTTTCTGTCTTAACCCAGTGGTTTCTTACCCTCTCTTTCCCATCTTTTTGTTCTTACAACCCCATGCACCCATTTACGTTTTTGTGTACATTGTTTGCATGTATGGAGCGTAGTGAATCGCTGTCTTTCTGTTCGTCTTTCTGTTTGTCTGTCTTTCTGTCTTTCTTACATTAAGAAATCTGTCTGTCAGTTCTTTTTTTATCAGTCTGTCTGTCTCTCTTTCACATGTGTTTGTGTGTCTCTTTCACTTTTAGAAATGTCTATCCAACTTTTTTTTATCTCTCTGTCTATCTGTCTGTCTCCTTTTGTGTGTTTGTTTGGACACTGTCTCTGTCTTCTCTTTCTTTCTCTCTCTCTCTCTCTCTCTCTCTCTCTCTCACACACACACACACACACACACACACACGTTTTTGCTCTCTTGGTCTCTTTCTGTACCTGTTTTTATCTTTCTTTCTGTCCATTCTTTCTTTCTCTATCTGTGTGTGTGTGTGTGTGTGTGTGTGTTTGTGTGTGTTTTGCGCTTCACTGTGATTATCAGGCAGAGTGTGAATGTTTAAATCTCTGAGCGTGACACGTATGTCTCACACTATAAGCTTAACAGCATATAAATAGAAAAGTCTTTCAATTCAAAAATAATTGGAATGGAATTGGCAATGTAACTGATACACTCACACGCACACACACACACACGCAAACACACACACACACACACTTGTTAAGCCATGGGTCAGGGAGAAGATTGTGTCCTCTCAGCTAATAAGAATAAAGTGGCAGCATACGCAAGGTGTTTTTGTCATCATTAAAATCGGTTCAGTGCCGGGTGTGAATTTACACACAGACCCGCGCGAACAGCATAGCAGCATCGTTTAGTGTGTGTGTGCGGGGAAGGGGGGGGGGGTTGTTAAAAACATATTTAGACATTACCAAAGAACAGAGAAATCGACTAAAACTGTAATACTAGTATTTTTCTCTTTCAGATAAAATAGAGAGAGAAACACACTGTTCCGTTTATTGTTATTGATATTTAGCAGGAAAGACTACGGCACAGAGGTTGTTTTGTTATTGACAAGTGTGTTTAATGTGCAGCAGAGGGGCCAATAGTTATAGTAATAGTTATTTTTCAGAAATCCATCCATGAGCACTGGCATGAAATGCTGTATTTTTATCTTTAGGGAACAGATTTTTCTGTGTGTTTGTGCTTGTGCTGCTTATTGCATGAGCTCTTTTTCAATCCGGACTTTTAAACATGTTTGTTGATTCTCATATTGCATTTCTGACGAAATCTGCCAAGGAATAAAGTGTTTCTCTAACATCCTTAACACTCATGAGATGGTGGGTCGTGGAGGCTGTGATGTTGCTGAGGCAGAATTAAAATAAATCCGCTCGTCCTACAGGGCATATAGAAACTGAGCTAATATTTTGATTTGTTTCTGCAATCCTGCTGGCTTGCTGATGAGGTTGGTGTATTGGCGAGCCAGCCAGGAGGCCAGCAAGTTCTGACAGGTGTACGAATGATCTCTTTCTCTAAGCCCAGTCTCGATCTCTACCCAAACCAGCTATCTGAATCACACCTGCAAGACTAAGCAGCACAGACTTTTTAGAAAATACTCTTGTCAGGTGTTGTGAGTGACAGTTCACCAACGTCAGAGCCTAAAATGGAACGGAGGCTTCTCTTTGTTGGCAAAAGGGGCTCACGGAGACAAAGATTTGCTGTCCTATTCTACAAGAATAGAAGCTCTTTCTGTAAGAGTATGTGTGTGTTCTGTAGTGTGACTGGTGTGTAGGCTCTATGTGTTTTAATTGGCAGGACTCCGGACCCTGGGGCTGGCCCACCTGCTCCTTGCTTGCCCCACTGGCAGCACCGGGAGCCAAAAAAAGCTGACAAAAAGGGGACACAAGAAGGAGACAGAATGAGATCGTGAGGTCAGAGATATGCCATCTCAAGGAAAAAGAGTAGAGTCTAACAGTTATCTTTGATAAAGTTTTGGCATTGCAAATCCGAACATGTTCCAATTTTGCTGTTAAAAAGGGCGCCGTGAATTATAACCTCTTTGAATATGCATGGCCTGCTACGCTTCTCTAAGCCGATCGATTTGAAAAGGTATGACGTGCTACCTTGGCTTGGTGTTTTCTGCATGACATATTGCTCCACAGTTTTGTACAGAGAAGCTACTTAGAAAGATTAAGGTTGCCAACTATACTGCAGATATTGTTTATTGGAATTACAAAAATGATTCGACCGAAATAAATGCTAATCGGAAAGGCACCAGGACTGGAGCATCTGAAACATCAGCAAGTTTTCTTATCGTGGTTATAAATAAATACGATAAATAAGAAAGTCTTTAAGGTCATTGGCAACCTGATGGGCTGAGGACTATTTTTGTTTGCTTTATGCATTATAAAGAAAGCCAGAGATCATCGTAGAGCATGACCTGAGAAATATTTTGCTGTATATACTCTTAATATTGCATAGTCAATGAGAAGCAGGCTGGATTCTGGGCACCAGAATGTCAGTGTCCTCCCTACTTGGTATTAATGAAGTTTTCTTAGCTGTGGGTGTCAAGCAAACAGCAGCAGAGAAGGAGAGATAGAGAGAAGGAGAGAAGTTAAGAGGCAGATCTTCCTGGCTGATGGAGGCAGTTAGACCTATTATTAGTTTGACAGTAGAAGGATTGATGCACACAATAGTCCGTGTGTAAGCAGAAAGCCAGGAACGTGAAGGAAATTTTAATAGTGAGAATCTCCGACATTATGGAGGCCTTCATTAACATTTTCACACATGGCTGCCTAACAAATGAGAAAAGAGCTGTGCCGTACTGGCACATTTATCACTCTCACTCTCTCTGCTTGGCTCCTTCCTGCCGCTGCCACAGCTCTTTTTTGCCTCTAGAGGAGACACACAGCAAAGCAGAGGGATGAATATGAAGCCCCTAAACCCCTACTGTGAACAGTAGCCTTAATAATCTCTCAGATTTGCCCTCTGTCCTCTCGCAAATTTTGCCTACATTAACTCAACTTTCTTGATTAAATATATGACAAAATGGCAAAAACTGATGCGTTACCAAAATATCTTCTTGTAGAGTCAGTGCATTAAAATGAGGAGCACTAATCTGATCTGATATAGTAATTTTTCAGGATGTAATTTTCTGAATACTGGATACTGGTGACCTGCAGAATTTAGCTCCAACTTGCCTCCACACACCTACCTGTAAGTTTCAAGTATACCGAGCAAGATCTTTATTAGTTGGTTCAGGTCTATTTGAATAGGGTTGGAGGTAAACTTTACAGGAAACCAGCCCTCCATGATGGAGTTTGGACACCCTTGCCCTAAACACTAAAATTTGGCCATCTCAGTACACAGGACAAGAATTTTGCCCCAACCGAGCATGTTCTAAACCTCAGAATGTCTCAAAAATACTCTACACGTGCTTGGAAATGACTTAAAATGTAGCTGTGCACTTCAGGGTTCCACCTGCTAACCCGTTGAGAAACATTTTTAATTTTTTACCCTCTGAGAACTTCATTAGAACGACAAATGGCACGCTGCTGTAAACGAAGGCTTCGGCAGCACCGCAGCTAAAGAGAGATCCAGGAGAGTTGACATATTGAGTGAGAATTAGATTACTCTCTATTAGACTTGATATGATTTCTGAGAGCGCAAGATGATCTGCTATATCAGTGTCACTAATTTTGCTGACTCACACGTACACATATTTTTAAGGTAGCTGGAAAAGCAAAGAGATAAATAAATGCAAGCGCTTTGGACTCTACAGAGCATTGGGTGCTTACTGTGCTGGATTTTCTTTCTGTGTGACTTGCTGGACTTGTGAAAGTTCTATCATTAACCTCCCCATTCCAGTGGCATCCAGGTGTGAAAATCCTGTCCTCTCTCCAGTTCATAGAACCACGAATAGAGCGCTGGTGGATCGGTTGATTTGGACCGATGCCACTTCTTTTCAGTATCAATACTGGAAGTTTCGAAGAAGTGCTTAGGCATGGAGTGAAACTGCCTAATGTCCTTAAGACAAAGGGAGTTATTGCAGCGGACACGGGGCTAGAAATCAATTTCCCATTTACGGCTTTAATTTCGAGTGCGATGGGTGGCGAGATTATGGCAGCGCTTACCTGTAAGCCCTGTTCTGATGAGCTGTACCTGCAGCCTTGGGTCAACCCAGCCTGACCTCTCTGCTAATTAAAGTTCTGGATTGATCAGAAAACAAGATGATACCAATCTGTCCTTAACGACCCCCACCAACAACATCGTCTCCTGACAACATCTTGATAATGGCTTTATAAAGGAACAGCTAATGGCACTTTTTAGACTTCGACACTTAAGAAGAACTACATTGCTTACTCTGGCCTGGAGACAAACATCATGTCAAGCTGGTCATGTGGATACAGCTGGCCCTCAGGGGTGTCCTTTCACTTGGTGACTCAATGACACCCTCTTACCTTCTTGTATTTGCAGATTGAGTAAAGTTTGAATGCATACGCTTACTTTGTCTATATTCGTCCATGCACAAGTTCAGTCCTCGAGTGAATTATTATCGACATATCTGAGCCATGTGAACAGTAGCGATAATAATCTCCCAGCTTTGCCCTCTGTCCTCTCGCAAGTTTTTGTCTGCTTTATTGATCAAATATATGACAAAGTGGCAAAAACTGATGCATTGCCATAATATCTTCCTATAAACTGAGTCAGTGCATTGAAATGAGGAGCACTGATGTAATCTGATCTGATATAGTAATTTTTTAGTATGTGTGTATTCAGCTGTGGATAAGCAAGCTCAAGTCGAGCTAGGCACTAGGCTTTCCCTCCGAACGTTCGTCTATTCTCTGGGCTGCATGTTTAATGAGGGGCTTTTTGGCGGACCCCTCGGAGGAGTTAATTAAACTGATATGGGTAGAAGCTGATGAGCCACACCACTCTGACCTTGACGCTGCACTCCCCCTGTGCGTGTGCAATTACACCTGAATAATCAGTGCTGTGAACAGCGGCCACAACCGCCACTTCCTTTTCTTTTTCTTTCTCCCCTTGCTCCCACTCTGGCTACCGCTGTGCTACCACATGATTGGCTTCCACTTCCCTATTCCCCTTTACCATGCGAGTAAAACATAGTACAGCGATATGTTCCCATCTTCCCAGCATGATAATTACACTGCTCCTCAGTGGTGGTCCACAGTAAGTAGCAGGCCCCTCTTGGACTAGTGTCTGTTTGGAGTCCTAACAAATGCAAATGATCTTTCTATTAAACCCGCTTACCTTAATGTCTCTGGTCAGTGATTTTATTAAAGTACTTTATTGGCTACCAGATGAGCTTTAAAACTGGCATGGGTTTTTTAGCTGTTTTTCTGGCTGTATTTCATACTACATATTTTGTTGTATTATTTTTATATTGTTCCTAATGCGATGTCCCCTTTGCGGAGGATCATGGGTGATTTAGAAAGAGGAGGGGCAAATAAAAACTAATAAAAAATTATTAACAACTAAAGAAAGATATTAAAAAGAATTCAATATTTATTTGTTACATACATATTATAGCACAATCAAATGCTTTTCTTTGCATATCCCAGCTTGTTAGGGTCAGAGCACAGTGTCAGGCCTCCTGGAGCAGAAAAAGGAGAGGGTAGCCTGGGGTAGCTAGGGTTTTGGAACTAAAAGTCCTAACAGCCACACACACTTACACTTTCTTCTATGGGCAATTTAAAACCACCAATCAACCTAACATGCATGTTTTTGAGCTGTGGATGAAATCTACACAAACACGAGGAGAACACGCAAGCGCCAAACATAAAGACCCATATCGGGGATACAAACCTGGGACCTTCTTGCTGTAATTCAACAGTGTTAACCACTAAACCACCGTGCTGCTCACAGATAAAAATCATTGATGATACATTTTTAGTGATGTTAAATAAAACATGAATTACTACCTACTGGAAGTAATAAAACAGAATACTTAAACACGTTACCAAAACACTGCAAAGCATTTTATCCATTAGACCCCCTGAATATTTTACTGTCTTGAAAATCTTTTGGATATCACAAAAACATTTAAATTACAGTAAGAACTGCTACTGGAAAAGGACCAGTCAGAGTCAAAGGTATTTTAAAAAGATATTGAAACTTACCAAGATGTTTTTAGCCTTCTTGCCCTAGTTAGAGAAAATCAGAAATCTATAAATAATAATATTACCTAAATATTAATATTAGATTGTCCTCCAAAAATAGTTACAGATTATTTCACCTTTGACTATAACCTGATCACATCATTGTGCCAGCACTGGTAAACCTTTAGGGAGAAGATGCCAATCCTGTGACGATCCTGAGGCACCAGTAAACAGGTTCCTGCCCCTGTCCTCGATTGCAAGGAGCTTCAAAGATGGACTGGGACTCACTTTGCTCCGCTGGCCCAGTTTACATTACATTTGATCATTACAATATGTTGTAATTAACAATAACATGTGGTGTCACCCAGATAAGTATGGGTTCCCTATTAAGGCTGGTTTCTCTCAAGGTTTTTTCCAACTTCACCTTAGGGAGTTTTTCCTTCTTACAGTCGCCTCCGGTTTGCTCATTAGGGAGAAACTTAGACTTTTCACAGTTACTGGATTTTGTGTAAAACTGCTTTGAGACAATGTGTTTGTTAAAAGCGCTATACAAATAAAATAAAATTGAATTGAACGGAACGGAACATGTTCTTCATTTAAGCAGTCTGCATACAGAGACCTGGTTCTGTGTCATGGGATAGATTCCACTTCCCAGTGCTTGCATGGCTAACGTCTATGTCCGAGCACGACCCTGGGATTGACTCATCTTCATCTTCCCCTATCTCACGTTCCCTCCTTTTCAAGCTGTCTCTTTCATCCAACAAAATAAAGCAAGAATGTCGAAGGAAGAAAGCAAAAAATGTTTTCTGAGAATGGAATGTCACAGTAGATAAGCATCACAAGCTGCTCCATATTTATTACGTGCAACAATTTGACTAACAGAGAATTTAGATTAATAACGCTGAGCCGCAGGAAGTAATTTCCTTTGGAGAAAGTGATTTACATGCAGCGTCGCCTGGAGAGAAGCTTACCCAGGTTTCCTTTTTGTGGTGTCAGCTAAAAATGATGACATTTAAAACAGTGTCCAAGGTTAATAGGTCCTCCTCCTGCTTATGAACTTTATCATGCTGTCTTGCTCGGAATGTTACGCTTCCAAGGCTGCAAAAAAGTTGAAGTCATTTTAAGGGTACGGCATCACAGGTGGCGTGAGAAGAATTGGTCTTTTCAACAACATGATAATTAGTGTTGGGCATTTCTTTAATCGATAAGCTGAACAATGAACAATTATCGATCAATCGATACTTTTCAACTATTCATTTCTGGCACCAGAAAACACCACAATGAATCCATTGTTCAGTCTTTTCAAAATTTCACGTTTTTAGTGATTGTTGTTGGTTAGAATTAATTGAAATTAATAAAGTAGAACTAATTAATACTTTGCAGTGTCTCCTGCACTATTTTTTTATATATTAAATGTTTAATACAGTGTATAAACACATCTTTAAAATGAGGTTTAGGAGGGTAATACCAATTAATATAATTGATCAACTTTATTAAAAAACAAAAGTAGCTTTTTTTTGATGGGATGCTCGGTTGCACATGATTGGTTGAATTTGCCTTGATAGTTGTGTTTATACGACGCAAAATCCTGGAGGGGACCCGACTTGTGCTTTATTTTCGATCTCTCTTTTTTTTTTAGTCTGGCTACTGAAACACAGACTCTAGACAAGGCCTCTTAACTCTGAACGGCTCAACTGGGATGAATTGATGTCAGACAAAGTTGTCTGCCAGCTACCTAAGATAAAACAATATAAATAAACTTAAAGTGGTAGTTCAGTGCTTAAGGTGTTGGACTGCTGATTGGGAAAATTGTAGGTTCAGTTCCCCCTTTATGCCTGTAAGCCAGTTCTCAACCCTCGACTGTATTTACTTTCCACCAGTCTAGAACGTTGATCAAAACAATCAATAGATTCAGTCAAATATCATAGACAAAATTATTAATCAATTATTGATCGTCAGTTAATCCTACCCACCCCTAGTGCTAATCCGCCATCTTTTTCCCCCCCTTTGTATTATTTTATCAGGACACAATCAAGGATTGGAACAAAAGTGGCCAGAATATAATGTTATAATTTATTCACTGGCTTTATATCTTCTTACTTCTTTCCCCCTGCTCTGTGCTGTGGTTTGGGATGTGTTACTCATCCTATTTGATTCCTCCACAACCCTGCAGGGTGAAAGGTGTTCTGATGAAGTAAGCTTCTCGAAAACCCCGTGCAGCGAGAGAAAGCGTCCAGCTCGGTGGAGGAGAATGTTTTTTTTATGATCGCCTCTTCTGCGTGTCATGCGTTTGCTTTTAACGAGCTCGGTTCCCCGGCCAGTCAGCATGAGTGTTATTGATAAATGATTAACGGCGCAGAAGGTGCGAGGAGTTGGATTGGGCCTTCCTGCGTCGAGCAGGAGCGCTGTTGAATATTTCATTGGCACACAGATGTGCTGCTGTCTATATAACTGCTCCTGGCCCCTCAGACTTGCTCTGTTAGAGCTCCATGAATTTTCCCTGTACACCCTTCCATCTGTGGAGCTGCACATTTACAGCCAATCATTCTCATAGTTTACCACGTTTGCAACCAGCGTGAGTAAAGTATACGTGCTGCAGCTGTCCTTAATGCTAGTTTTTAACAGGAACTTGCATTTTAACACACCCCAAAACTGTGCATATGATAATATATCATCCGATCTGCTTGTTTCTGATATTAATTACATTGTCAGTCATTATTTTATCTATATATAGATAAAATATATACATTATGAAATAAATGTGTTACACCGGGTTTGTATTTTAAACGTTTAAATAAAAAAAATTAAAAATCGGACTATTTCATATTATTAATAATGAAATTAGCATAAAATTATGATCGTGTGCTACACTGCCACCTCCTGTTTAAGATCTCAGGGTCACCACGCAGCACGGACAGAGTGTTTGGCGGGAGAAATCGACTTTACAGATCAAAGATCTCTCTCCTTTAATCCTCCTTATTCAACCGCCAGACTGTCAGCGCAACTCCCCCATACACACACTATTAAACTCGCCTAAAGTGCTGCTGCTATTTTTACTTTTGATGACAGCCAAATAAAGTAGGCCTGCTGACAGCATGCATTAGAATTTAGTGGAATTAAAGGAACTGAGAACTAAAGGATGAGTGTGCACGTGTGTGGGTTCGAGCCCGCGTTTGTACGCCTGGGTGAAATAAATCATTTTAGAAGCACGAGAAAAAGAGCCTCCTCCAAACTGCCTGCCTGAAACTGCTGGCATCTGGGGAGCCATATCTGAGAATTCACACAGGCTAAAACCCATGAACACGCTGAGTTGCAGTGCATATATTTTGTTGTAAGGAATGAAAGAGAAACGGTGGTTCACTCTGTTAAGTAAACTGTATGTCAGCTACACAAATACGCATGTTCTGTACTGGTGCTGCTTGAGCTCAGCAATTTTTATTACTATATTTTAGTAATAAATAATAATACAATTATATAATATAATACATATAAAATGAATAATCTAATAAAAAAATTATATTTGTATTTCCCTGAATTAAGCCTATCAACAATTGTTGATATCATTTTTAATTGACATGTTCAGCACGTGGTTAGCGCTGTTGCCCAACAGCAAGAAGGCCCAGTGTGGAGTTTGCATGCTCTCCGCCGTGCTTGTGTGGGTTTACTCCGGGTTCTCCGGTTTCCTCCCACAGTCCAAAAACATGTATGTTAGGTTGATTGGTGATTCTAAATTGCCCATAGGAGTGAGTGTGTGTGTGTGTGGCCCTGTGATGGACTGGCGACCTGTCCAGGATGTACTACTCCTGCTATTTACCCTTTCAGAGACGGATGGGATAGACTTCTGTGACCCTGAATTAGGAAATAAGCAGGTATAGAAGATGAATGAATGAATGAATGAATGAATGAATGTTCAACCCAAAAGTAACTCTGATTTAAATTAATACAAGTATATTTAATTTGTTCAAATATACAATTATTAATTAATTTCTTTTTTTTTCAGCTTTTTTCCGTTCCTTTTTTTCTTTGCTACAGTTTCTTACTGTTCAACCCGAATAAGTTATTACACTACCTGTTGAAGCTAAACATTATTTTTTCTTGGCTGTCAGTACTGGAGCCCATCATGCCAAAGCTGACTTAACATTACAGCTTATCGTATATTCGGAGATGCTTTTCGGCTCGCTACGGTTATAAAGAGGGATTATTTGCGCTATCATAGCCAGCTTACCCAGCTCAGGCCAGTATGACCTCTCATCAATAATCTGTTTATACCTCCACATAACTGCCACTGTGGTTCTGCGCGTGTTGTTCGGCTTCCTTTTTTGGCACCGTGTGAAAATGTTTATACAGGGAAAATCCCACGACGTCAGCAATTTCTGAAATACTAAAACCAGCCATGTTGTGATAAATAAATAGTCATTATATTTTTATTACATTATATATGACTGGTAGCTGCATAATGTTATGTTTTGAACAGAAATTGGTTGTTTTAGCTTATTGCAGCGATTGATTAGTGAATATTTGATGCCAAACAAATATTTTCTAGATTATATTTTCTAGATTTTTTGGCAGACGCTCTTATCCAGAGCGACTTATATTTATGTTCATTATACAACTGAACAATTAGGGGGTTGCTCAGGAGCCCAACAATGGTAACATATTGGTGCTGGGAATCAAACCCTGATCTTCTGGTTAGCAGCCCAACAGCAATTCAATTCAGTTTTATTTATAGAGCGCATTGTCTCAAAGGAGCTTTACATAAGTAACAATACAAAAGTCCACAATTAATGTTAAAAAAAAAACATTTAGCAAATTAAAAAACTTTAAAAACATCCCTAGTGAGCAACCCTGGGGTAACCGTGGTGAGGAAAAACTCCTGTAGATGGTATGAGCGAGAAAACTTGAGAGAAACCAGACACAAAAGTAAAACTCATTCTCATTTGGGTGACACTTTACCGAAGAGTGTGTTCTATAAATGATTTTATTTTAACTAGCGGGTAGTGTGATTATGAGCAGTGTCCTTTCTATAATTATATACAGTCAGGGGGAGTTGTATAAAGGAAGTACATCCTGCTGGCATCCTTATACCCCACATAGTGTTGGCATCCTCGCTCCCGATGTTTGATTTTATACTATACATATATTAGTATGTTATAGATTGAGAGATGGAGCATTATTTCCTTTTGCGGTTTGTGATCCTTGAGCCGATCTTCACAGGTTTAACCCACCCGGCACATCTTTCCTAATAAGCGTTTTATCTCAAATAATTTGACTGCTTACTTAAAAATAACAGATGTTAGCTTATTCCTTCGATAGAAACATCAGCCTTTGCTAATAGCAACTGTGCTGAGAGTCATTAAAGTGATTACGATCTCACTGAAAGTAGCTGTCAGTGTATGTGTAAAGCACAGACTACACAGTCATTAGTTTTTCCCCATCGCTACAAATATTATCAGAGAATATTTCTGCCTATATAACACATGATTACTGATGAATCCATCAAGCATTGTGTTCTGTGGTAGTGGTAGCTCAGAGGTTAAGGTATTAGAAAGGACTGGGAGGTTTAAGTTGCCACCGCTGGGCCCCTAAACAAGGCTCTTAACCCTTAACTACTCAACTGGTCAGACAAAGTTGTACTACCAAAGATACGACAATATAAATAAAGTTGAGGTGGTAGTTTAGTGGTTAAGGTGTTAGACTGCTGATTGGGAACATCATAGGTTGAATTACATTAACATTTATGGCATATGGCAGACGCCTTTATTCAGAGCAACTTATATTTATTTCTTTTATACAACTGAGCAATTGGGGATTAAGGGCCTTGCCCAGCGGTGGAAACTTGGTGGTAGTGGTGGGACTTGAACCCTGCTTTCTTAATTAGCTTTCTAAATATAGCATTTGGCAGTCGCCGTTATCCAGACCGCCTTACATTTATCTTATTTACACAACTAAGCAATTGGGGGTTAAGGGCCTTGCTCAGGGGCCCAACAGTTATGGCTTGGTGGAGCTGGGAATCGAACCCACAAGCTTCGGGTTGGTACTCCAACACCTTAACCATGAGCCACTGCTTCCCCACATTTATCAATTTTTTCTTAGTAGTTGAGGGACGAGGGCTTTGCCTAGGGACCCAGAGGTGGTCTACCACTCAGGATAGTGTAATACGTAATATGTTTTTTATGTAATGGTGATTTACACCAAGATGTAAGATTTTACAGTGGTTTAATAGTCCTGCTACACACAGTAAAGCATAAATAGACAACATTTTACATTTCATAACACTTTACGAATTCCTGTGCATTTAGTTCCCTGTTGCATTTCCAGTACGGAAATCCGTAGGCTTTATTTGGATCTCTCTGTATTTTAGATGCGCCAGATTCTGTGTGTGCTTCAATGCCTCATTTAAGTGTAAATAAGAATGTTTACATTTGGTGAGGCATTGATTGCTCATAGGTACAATATAGCGTGCGGGCAGTAAATACTGTAGGGAAGCTGGACTTAATTGTTTTGCTGTGAACATAAGCAAATGTAAATAGCTTATTGTGCTCACACTGTCTTGGTTCACACGTTCTTCTATAAATCCTACTGCTCTGGCAATTTTACAGCTCAGGCAGGCGGCGAACTAATGAAACACAGTAATGAATTATGTGGAATGTGGTAGCCTAATAATTTCTTTTGTTCTTAGTATCAGCTTTTTTTCCCCCTCCACTGTGATTCTGTGTTTGTAGGTGATGTTGAGCAGAAAACACGATCTTGACCCGGGCGACTGAATGAAGTTGTAACGTTCTGCTTCAGAGACAAGACACGGGAGACAAAAGATTAACACCATGTGGAGGAAGCAGATAGCAGGCGAGGGAGGCGAGATACACACCAAAGAGGTGGAGAGGTACAGGGAATGATTATATAGAGAGACGGTTGGAAAGAGGGAAAGAACAGAAACCCGAGAGGAAGAAGAAGCCAGAGAAAGAAAAAAGGGAGAGGAATAAAGCTGACCAACAGCAGTAGAATTAGCAGAAGTAGAGGAGGATGAGGAAGAGAACAGTAGGAGGTGAGGTTCTGCCAATGACAAATGGCTTTTGGCTCTTTCGAATGAAGCAGGTTGGTTTGTAAAGATCAGATTTTAATACAGCTTTCCGACTCGCTTTAAATATCTTTAAATAATCACCGCACAACCAAAGTAAGTATCATTTTGCTCAACAATGAAGTGATTATGAGAGTGTGTCCTTGAACAGGAAGTCCTTCAGATGATAAATATTGCATTAGAGTACATTATGGAATGAGAGTAGGAAGTACAGCAAGCAGAATATGAAAAAAAAAATTACAATTTGAGATGCTCCTTCTATTCCTATTTATTTGTTGATCTATTTTAAGGAAGACGTTATTCCTGATGTTGTAAATCTGGGACAAAGGCGTGGATTTGTTCTGGATTGGAGAGAAAGAGGTTTATAGACACGTTTTTTGTCTTCGAGACATGATTTTGAATGGAACCTGAGGCTATAAGGCAGCAAAAACTTTGAAACTAAAAACCATCCCATGTACCTCAAAGATCATGGTTCCATCACCTTGGACATTCTTTCCACTGTCCCTAATCTTATATGCTGCTTATATGTTTCAGAATAAAACAGCGGAAATTATTATTCTATGATTTCTCTAATACTTGATATAGTTTAGCTCAGCAGAAGTCCTGTCAGAATGAAAGCCTAGTTTAGTAGGTGGAGTTTCTGTTTTTTATCAATGTCAACAAGCGCCACGTCCTTAAAATTCTATACTCATTCTTCGGTACGCTCCATTAGTAGCTCTGGCTTTGGGCTTTTCTGTTGTCTACTTTTTTTTGCTGCTTGAGCAATCAATCGATAGAATTTAAATGTTTGGCACAGCTGTTGTTTTGTGTTTGTTGAATTTGGCTATTGTTAATGCCGTCTTTATGCTTTTAAAGTCCAGCCTAAGGCTGAGGTATAATGATAGATTTGCTGGGTTTTTTTTTAAAGCATTTTCCAGTTTGCATTGATCCTCCTGCATCGACTGCTTCCTTAAACTTATGTTTAAGGTGTCTGGTAAATCTTGGTATCCCCCGGTCTATGAAATAGCCGTAGCACCAGTTCTACCAGGCCAGTGACCGAGCAGACGACTGAAATACGAATTTTGTCTGTTGCCAAGGTTACTACATTGACAACATGACATAGCTATTCATTCTCAGTACTGTATCTCTATGGCCTTCTGTGAGCACATGCCAGCTAATCTTGGCCCTCAATCTGCCCGCCTGTCTCTCTGGGGGTTGAGAGAGGGAGCGAGAGGATGTGAGAGAGAGAGAGAGAGGAAGAGAGAGAGAGAGAGGAGTATGGAAACAGGGACAGATCTGTCCCACTCGTCAAGACAAATCCACTTTCCTGCCCAGCCGCTTACTGATATCATTTGCGAAGTTTGAAAGCAGCAACCGGAGTCGTGCGCCAGCTACATTTCTTATTAACAATTTACAGGTATGACATGTTAGCGAGGCTAGGATGGTGACGGAATTCAGTCACAATGGAATTGTAATTGAAAGATATGTTATCATGAGAGAGCGAGAGAGAGAGAGAGAGAGAATGGTATCATGGCCTAGCTAAAAGACAAGAAAGAAGTGTTTTAATTAAAAACAAGCACTCGAAAGGGCTATGCGAAAGTTGAAACCAGAAGCATGTTTGGCATGAATAAGTCGCCCCTTCTCTTTGTTCAGTGACATTGACAAATAGAGTTTAGTGCTGGAGAAAGACTCTCTAATGCGAAACCAGGCAAAAGTCTTTTATAGACAAGCTGAACAATGAGCCGGTTTGTGATACTCAAAGGATAACCACGTTGACCACTAAACACAAACACACACACACACACGTAGGTCACGTACAGTAGTTATAGTTTTACCATTAACAAAACAGGAACTATACACGCAGACCTTCTTTCTGTCTTAGACCCCCGAATGTTTGATTACTGAGCTTAGGATCTTCTACATAATTCATCTTCATCATTAAGCGTAGACTTTTTTTTTATTTATTTTTTTTTCATTTGTGTATGTTTGCCTGCCCAGCCAGCAAATTCGAAGAACGTTGCTGTTTAACTGTTCTGTCTGTTCATAGTCTTCATATTATCCTGACAGACACCATTTCCAAGATGTTCACAAACCCATTTCCACTCAATTGCTCCCAGAAGCGTTCCCAAATAGATTTAGCAATGATACTGCAAAAAAAAAAAAAAAAAAAAAAAAAAAAAAAAAAAAAAAAAAAAAAAAAAAAAAAAAAAAAAAAAAAAGAACGAGTGTGCGACACAGTGTAAGGGGGCGGGGGGAGGGAGAAGAAAGTGAGAAAGCAGTGGAAGAAATAATAGCAGGCGAAGCGTACGGTTGACTTATTTATATAATTATTTCTCGCTTTTTTTCAGTTAATGTATGCATTTATTTAAAAGAGCTTTAAATATATTTGTCGGTGCTTGAGTCGCCTACAGCGTGTTTATATGAAATTCCTGACAAGAGCAATTAGTACACAATTATTACCAAAATATCAATGTTATGGCGGTGATTATTTTATTCTCAAAAAAGAATCACTCGAACCTTTTTTTTAAAATATTTTTTCTGCAGTGTGCCACACTTTTACGAATTTCCTCCTAATGGCCGATTTTAATGTCGCCGGGCACGAATTACGAAACGGAACTTCCAATTAAAAACGCTTATCGCAGGCATTAGTTCCTCCTAAGTTATAGTTAAGTGAGCCTTTCCTCATTCCAGTGTCTGGAAGGACCGCTGCAGATATTCAAATGAGTTACTTTGTTAGCGGCGATAGCGATGCCGCGCTTTGACGTTGCTGTAAAAATTAATTGTGTCCTCTTGAGCGGCAGATATCACATTCATCTTGTTCCTACTGTACACTAGTCTCAGTTATTCTTCCTTAATTTATGCATTAATTAATTTAGCTACCGTGATGAATGTCTTGGGTTAGATAAGAGTGTTTTATCCGCTTGGTGCGTTGCACAATAGTGCACTTCACACGCTCTCCCAGGCCCATTCGGGCTACTAAAGACCTTTTCATTTGCTTAGCTTTTATAATTAGGAAAGCCCCATCTGAAGGAAACGAGTATTCTTAGGATTGTTAACTAAAAAATTGGACAAATAACAAATTTCTTTACAGAAACTTCACACACGACGGCAGGTTGTTTCATTTCTTATTTATGTTACTTGTCGTGTTTCTTTGTTGTTGACAGCAGATATTTTGCACTGTTTAGAGTTAAGCATCCCTCATTACTGGCAAGCAAAAGAAGCACATGGCCTGGATTTGTCATAATTAAAGCATGGCTTGGCTTGGAATCAGACAGAGATGCAATAAACACGCCAGTTTATTTAGGATAAACTCTTGTGCCCATGGGTCTTGAGGGACCTCCCTGTAGCTAAACCTAGTTGCCAGAACATATGAAGGGATAAAGTGGCTGTATTAAATTTGTTGATTTGAAGATCCTCTCCGAGGCTGCTCAGTATTGCATTTGTTGACTGCTTTAGCCCTGCTAGTTTCTTCTTGTTGTATTAAATCGGACAGAGCCCCGATCCCCACTGCTGCACAAGTTGAATGCTATTGAATTGCTTGGCTTGTAGATCCAAACTTCTAACTTCTTTAGACTATATTGAATTGACCATCAGTGGATCAATAATACTAAGTTTTGGGAAAAGTATTGAACCCAGGGTTCATGCATGCCAGCCAACAGAACTTGGCTTGATTGCTTTTGAATCTTTACACTGCATGCAGGCATTGGTTTTCAGTCCCTGTTTGAAATAAAGGGCATAAAAAGCTATTTGAAGGCTGTCTCTTAGCTATCAATCAGCAGGAGATTTTTGCCCTTGTATTCATATTAAGAGTGAAAGGGAGCTCCGGGCCTCAAAAAAGTATCATATTTCAAGCCTTACATATTGGAATTGTGCTTAAACAAAAAAGGCCAAAGGGTCCTGGGTGTGGGTGTGGTTTATACTCAGAACTGGATGTACAGTCAAATTTCTCTTATCAGGATGGCTAGTGGGATGTCTGTGTTTTAGTAGTGCATTTGATTTTATAGCTCCAGGCTAATGGAGGACCTAATAAATAAAAACATCAGTGTGACTGTGGGCAGCTCTAGTGGATAGCTGTAATGCAGTCAGGCCCATGTGCTCACGGTGTCGGGCTGGAGGGGTGGCAGCGGTTGGCAGGCCTGATGAATGGATGGCATGCTGCATTCTGACAGAGACGAATGTGAAGGCCCAATCCTACTGGAGACACACGGTTTCCTCCGAATGGGTTTAGAGCAAATCACATGAGTGCACCCTTTTACCAAGCAGGACCCCTATTGGAGGATTGGAGTTGGTGACGGAGGAGTACGGTCCGCTGGGCTCCAGCTGGATGTTTCTTGTCTTATGTCCCTGTTGGTTTTTTATACACATGCCTTAAGCTTAGTTTTGGACAGTGATGTATAATTAAGCAGCTCTGCTCTGGATTACCACCATTTTACTGGATTTACCCTTCTTGGATTAGCATCTGGATGCATTACAATCTAATGGCATGGAGGCAGATTTACTCCTACTTGTCTAGACTGAACTTCAAAGATATCTAACCTGATGGTGGTGATGACAAGGTTTAAAAACAGCATAATTGATCCATCACTTTTTTACCCCAGTTTTTGTTTTCTTTCATCCCATCCAAGTCATTTCTCTTTTTACTAGTCCAGCCGGATTGGATAACTGTGTGATCTGAAAAAAAAAGCCCCATTACAAAAACTCATGAAGAAGGCAGTCAATGGGGAAAGCAAGATGATTAAGAGGCTATCTGTGTTAACAGAGAGGGGTATCGGTTTCTATCGAACTTCCTCCTTTTCATTGTAAACTCTCGCTGACATCTGTGCATTTCAGACTGAACCGTGCGTCGTCTGGTCTATTAATAGACTATTGATGGCTATTGATCTCTGGCTCGCATAACACATAAGATACAATGAGCAAAAAGCATGCGTCTGCAATTGCTTTACAGCAATCGCATATCATTACATCCTTAAAGGATTGCCTAGGTGCTCTTTTATGCCATATGGAGAGAATGTAACGCAAGGGCAGACACCACTGATCATTTATAATTTGGTTAAACAAAGTTTTTTTCAGGACGTGCATGCAATGTATACATAAGAGATATGGCTGTAAAGGCTAGTGCATTGTATCCATGGCCCTGGATTTCAGCAGAAACAGAAAAGGGAGGGATCCTGATGGAAGACGGCATGTTTTTATCGACAACTCCATTTTACGGTGGATCTCAGCGGAGATGTCTGTTGACCTGAGCTGGATTTAACTTAATGAATAGAAATGCATGAGGCTCACTCGGCTTCAAATTAAAGGAAAGCTCGAATCGTCAAATTAAAACCTAAATAATAAATGAGCGATGCTGGGCTGGTGTTTTAAAAAGAAAGTGATGCAATTATTTGCCAATGAAACAAGAAAGCTTACCGTGTAATTGGGCTGCTAATATGGTTGTGACTTTCGAGCAAAGTGGGGAGCAAATGTGTGGTAAAAAACATGTCTCTGATTAGGTTTATAAGACATGAAGTAGGTACCTGTCGACACCTTGCGTGCCGCGGCGCTTTGATTTGCTCACTTTTACTCGTAATAAATGTGGGGAGATGTGGTGGCGCAGTTGTTAAGGTGTTGGACTGCTATCTGGAAGATCAGGCTTCCATTCCTTGCACCACCAATTGCCACTGCTGGGTGCTTGAGCACAGCTCCTAACCCCCAATTGCTCAGGTGTATAAAATAGATAAATGTAAGTCGGTCTTATTTGCTGTAATTGTTTGTTAATTAATGGTGACAATGACATAATACATGTTTTTCATACAGAATCTATAATCATAACAGCCCTTTTGCCTCTTTCCCTGTACAGTAAACAATAGTTAACGTTCGCAACAATGACATTTTCCACCAAAAACAAAACCAATCATTTATTTTTGTTTCCGCATTTCTTTGCTCAAGTCGTGGGGAATGTTAATAAGCCCGATTGATGATAAGTGATCCGTGGGGCATGAAAATCTGCATCTCAAAGCGGTCTCGCTAAAGCCTGCGTCTGAGGGAATTGTTTTCACCTCTCCAGTTGACTGTAAGACAGCGTGTGGGACCCTGAGCAGAAGCTACACGAACCAGACATGTTTCTCTACAGTATCATCAAAAAGATTTCCTCAAAGAGTTCATTTAACTTAGCTTGCAAATTATTTCCTAATGAAATATTGTCCCCGGACATTGACCTAAGTATCTGGAGATTGATAGGGGTAAATTTAATGATTCTACCCAAGCATAAACGCATAAAACAGATGTACAAATCTTTGCGTGTTACATCACAGCTTTCTTGTTTGTCCATAAATGGCATTGCTACGAGTAAAGCCGCCCTGCCAGATGGAGCTGCCGCTCATGAAAATTTCAAGCTCCTTTTTTGTGGTACTAAAATGAGACTGTAATGGAGAGATGAAGAGATTGAGCGCTGGCTCTGCTCTCTCTCACACAGACGGTTAGCGAGCCGAGGGACTCTTGTGTGGAATGGTTGGACCAGGCAGACATGCTGGAGGAAATGGGACTGAACGGAGAAGTGTGTGAGGAGTTAATCACTGCGCTAATGTTGCACTTCATCATCATTTTTTTTTTTTTTTTTTTTTTTTGCTACTGCTGTGCCGAATGCCGTTCGGCCAGCTCCGTGGCCATCTTAGACCGTTGTTCTTAATCGCAACACGGTCAATGAAAATGATGGTTTGCTTCCTACCCAAATATATAATGTAAATGTAAATGCCTTTATTTTGTCACATATACTTTTTTACAGCAAAGTGAATTTTTTTTTTCGCATATCCTAACCCAGTAAGTTGGGGGTCTGAGCACAGGATCAGCTATGATACAACGCCCCTGGAGCAGGAAGGGTTAAAGGTCTTGCTCAAGAACCCAACAGTGGTCGGCTTGCTGGTGGTAGTGCTTAAACCCAGGTCTTCCTGGTCTCCAGATTAGCAAATTAACCATTTAACCCACCACTGCCCCTATAGGGGGTGCCAATTCCTTTACAAAAGTAATTAAAAATAAAAATTGTATGGTGAGTCAAATGCATTTGAAGTGTAATTAATAAAAGAAGGTGTACCTAAAACAGATTATAACATAAATAAAAATGTACATTTATAGCATTTGGCAGACGTCCTTATCCAGAGCCACTTACATCTGTCTCTTTCTACACAACTGAGGGTTAATGGCCTTGCTCAATGGTAACTTGGCGGTGCTGGAAATCAAACCCTGATCTTCCAGGTATCAGTCCAACACCTTAACCAATGTGCTACCACATCTCCCTAATCCTCTTGTTTATAAACCGTCTACCACAACATTGTCATTACGACGTGAGATGAGCTTTGACGTTTTCTTTTCTCCTGAAGATAAAGTGCCTTTTTTCTTCCTCAAGAGACAAATGTTGGGGGTTTTTTTTTCAATAAATGAATGTATGTACGTGCCTGTGTTTCTGTTTGCCCACAGCTTTCCCTGTCAAAGAATTAAAAAAAAGTCAAGATATCAGGTCGCTTCGGGAAATGTTGAGACCGTCGGGTTCCTTTCACCTTTTCCGTCTCCGCCCTGCAAAGCAGTGTGACACATTGGCATATCACAGATAGGCAGAGAGCTGCAGAAGTTGTGTTCGTCTTGGTGTGGAGGCGTGTGGTGTTGAACAAAAGACTTAGTTACCTTTTAAAAAAAGGATTTAGTTAAAGTTTTAGTTATAGTTAGTAACTGAGTTACATCATTACCAGGGAAAGTAACTATTGCGCTACTTATTAAAAACCGTTCAAATACGTCAAATAACTTAGATGCCCCAATATTAAATAGGTTAAATGAATCAAATGGACACTAAATAAAATAAATGATTGTTATAAAACATTGTAAATTTACACTATTTTAATGTTGCGGTGTCATGTGACAATCTGAAGTGCTTCATTAGGTTAGAATTACTTGCCACCAGCGTAGAGAGACTCTTTCTTCCTGGTCAGAAGTTACATATTACATAAAACTTGCCTTTCAACTCAACAAGAATCATTCCAGATTGAAAAAGCTACCTTTAAAATTGCTTTGACTACTGTAGTATGTTTAGACAACGTTAGGATGCATTGTAAATCTGGTGGTGACTAGGGGGAGTTTGAACACTAATGGTGGGCGCTAAAGAAACAGGTGTGTTAAGCGATTCTGTAGGGAAATTTGTCAGGTTTTCCAAGAAATTAAAAGCACTAAAAAATGTTGCTAATTTAACGTGAATTATCTTCAGTATGGATTTATTCCCCGTGCCTTTTACCACCTTTTACCATTTCAACCATATATAGCAGATGCAGTACACAGTGAGATGAAATAATGTTTCTCCAGGACCCCCTGGTGCTACACAAAACATAGAATTTCACAAAACAACAAAGAGCCACTAAACAGGATAGACATAAAGTGCATGTGTGCAACCTAGTGCAACCAAATATTCTTACAAACTGTTAACGTATGTAATATTCAGTATTCATATATGTTCAGTATTTTACGCTAATCGTCGCTTTTCATTTTAATAATTTAATAAGTGTCACCCATAACAAATGCTTAAAAAATTGAACCAAAAGCCGGTTTGTGTGCATGGTATGTGGGGGTCAGTAGGAGCTTTTAACTTGACTTAAAGGTAAGCCACATTAAAATTTGTCTCTTCGCATATCCCATCTCAAAAAGTTGTGTTTAGAGTTCAGGGTCAGTTATGATACAGTGCCCCTGGAGCAGGAAAGGTTAAAGGTCTTTCTTAAGGACCCAACAGTAGCTGACTGGCAGCAGGGCTTGAACCCAGATCTTTCTGGTTTTCCAATCAACATCTCCTTAACCATGTGAGCCACCACTCCCTCCTAGGGGCACCCCGGAGGTCATATGTCCAAAATAGGTTGAGAACCACTCCATAAGATAAATAAATATTAATAATAAATAATGGGCAGCATAGAGGCTTAGTGGTTAGCACTGTTTCCTCAAAGCAAGAAGGACCCAGGTTCGATTCCCGAGCGGAGCCTTTTTGTGTGGAGTTTGCATGTTCTCCCTGCGTTTGCATGGGTTTACTCCGGGTTCTCCAGTTTCCAGTCCAAAAACATGTATGTTTAGTGATTACTGATTCTAATTTGCCCATAGGAGTAAGTGTGAGTGTGTGTGTGTGGCCCTGTGATGGACTGGTCCAGGGTGTTCCGCTCCTGCCTTTTGTCCTTTTAGAGACGGGTAAGATAGGCTCCAGTAGATCCCTGTGACCCCCGAATCAGTGGCTATAGAAGATGAATAAATGAATAATAATAAGAACCATTCAGCTTGAAACGCTTAAAAAAATAAAAAATAATTTATAAAAGCATTATAAGGACAGTTATATCCATAAAGACTCCATGAAAACAGTATGTGTTATAGTTGCAGTGAAAAATCTCCTGTATTTAACCCCACGGAACACATTTGGGATGAACTGGAACACAGAGTACAACCTAGACCTTCTCAACCAACATTAGTGTCTGATCGCATCGATATTGTTGTGGGTAAAAAAACAAGTCCCAACAGTCACGCAACACAATCTAGTAAAAAGCTTTTTTAAGTATGGAGGTCATTTTAGGAGCGAAGTGTAAGACATCTGGGTGTGATGGTCAGGTGTCCCAATATTTTGTCCCTATAGTGTGTGTGCAGATAGGTAAATCAGGCCATGTTTAATGTCTGTGAAAGAAGACATGTCTGTGTTGCCGGTAAAATAAGCACATGCTCCCTGGGGCTCTTGTTCTGCAGACAGTTACAAACAGGATTTTGGGGCTGCTGCACATGGATGGTTGTGGAGACAGCTTTGAGAAATATGAATCCATCCAGAGTGGCTATAGCTCAACCATGTACTACGCTTTCACATCAACAGTCCTTCGCTTTCTATATAAATGATTTCTAATCCTTTAACAAAGCATTATTGCTCCAGGCTTCGAGACGATGCGTTCTTTATCAGCAAAACTACTCCTTAATTCCATATCTATCTTTAAACATTATCAGCTCCAGGAATGTAGCTGTGCAAATCAATATTTACACAGAAAATGTTCAGGTATTCATACTTTAGGTTGCGTATTGCAGGCGCTAACAGTTTCCTAACAGATCATTGAGACTGAAATAACCTGTGCAGGATTATTTTCCGGTAGTATCTAGGGTTAGAACTTAAATCTAGCACTTAATGAACCGTGCATCTTGAAAAAAAAGACTTCTGAATGTGACTGAGACACATTTTGGTCAAACTGCTGGGGAATGCTAAATTCTATATTTGTATTTTTAATGCTTTAATTTCGGATTGTTTTTTCTGTCATTTTAATTTACTTCCCCAATTCTAATGGTTCGATAATTCCCACCCTCCAGCTAGCAAATGCCTATCCTACAACCCCAATTCCAAAATAGTTGGGAAACTGTGTACAAATCTACACAAAAAAGAGTGCAAATATCATAAATTCATATTTTATTTACAATAAAACTTAGAAAATATATCAAATGTGTAAACTAAAAAATGTATCATTGAAAAATGTTATAAAATCGGTTATAAAAAACATATAAGTGAGTCAGAGTTTCTCAGAAGTAAAGGAGGCAGAAATTCCACCATTTTGTATAAAGCTGTGTTTCCGTTTAAACATATTATACGATATTTGTTTGTAAATAAATGACAGGTTTATAAGATTTGCAAATCATTGCATCCTATTTTTATGTAGAGTTGAGGTTGTACAACAGCTACCAAAAATGTACAGTAAGCTATCGTTTGCTTCCTCTGCTCTCCATTAACACGAATCCATATGCCGTGTTCAGACCAAACACAAATTTAATTATTCGCGTGAGTAGATTACATACAAAGTCAATGCAAAGAAGCAAATAAAGGAGCTATTTCGCCTCCATCACCTCTGTCGGGCAAATTTCAACTTGAGCGGAAAATTCGCATGATGCGTTTTCATGCAAGCCAATCAATGAGAAGCTTATTGACCCGTCCGATGTATTAGACAACGGAGGAAGGCGTTATTGTAGCCAACAACGGGCACCAAAAAATGTATGTTTTTTTAAGAATAAAAACATTGCGATGCAAAAACATCCCACGAGTAAATCTAGAGTAATGTGCATATTTGTTGCGTTGGGTTTAATTACAGAATTCCAACCAGAGCGCAATCTGCCCTCTTTTACATACATTTACATTTACAGCAATTAGCAGACCCCTCTATCCAGAGCAACTTACATTTATCTCCCTTATACAACTGGGCATTTAGGGGTTAGGGGCCTTGCACAGGAGTCCAACAGTGGCAACTTTAGTGGTGCTGGAAATCGAACCCAATCTTCCAATTAGCAGTCCAACACCTTAACTACTGTGCTACATTTTTTAAAATATACATAGAGACATTAACATTTATAGCATTTGGCAGATGCCATTATCCAGAGTGACTTACATTTATCTCCTTTATACAACTAAGCAATAAGGGGTCAGGGGCCTTGCTTAGGGGCCCAACAATGGCAACTTTCGTGGTGCTGGAAATCGAACCCTGATATTCCAATTAGCAGTCCAACCTTGTAACCACTACGCTACCACTTTAGAGACCCAGTTTAGAGAGAGTAAACTATCCTTTTTGCCCAAAGAGTACAGCCAGTTTTAAAAAGCATCTTACACAGATTATTTTAACAATCCAGGATGTTACTTTTAAATACTTCAAAATCTGTAGTGAATGTTACTTTTTAATACAGAATCTAGCTAAAAGAGGTTGTCTCCAGGTTGGTTATGTGATGTGGCGGTCCTGCTCGGTTCCATTCCACTTCCCTGTTACAGCTGTAATTAAGCGAGCAACGCAGGTCAAGTTGAAGATATTACCGCATGTCTCTATTTGCCCCCACTACTTTGTGTTGTTTCTTATAATGTGCCATGCACTCGGTTTCCCTCAATGCTCATCTGCATAAGACCTTGGGATGAATGTTAACTATGTTTAATTAGACAAGTGCTAGGACGGATTGGGGTGAGTAGCTGGGGGGCTTTTGGAAAGCGCTGCTCCCTGTTGACTGGGTGTGTATTACACAATCCTGGCTGAGGTTGCAGCCTCGCAGCTGCTCCATCGAACGCCTGTTTACTTCCTATTCCGTATCTGCATGACTTTCTTGGCACCACCTGTGGACAGTATTTGTCTCATAGACCCCCTGACTGCAGCAGTTCTCGTCTTATCTATTTTTTTTCATCCACAGTGCATGAACATGTCCAAAGCTTTGAACTGTACAAGAGCATCATTGCTATCAGAGAAGATCTGATCCAAGCAGTCTGATAATCATGTCATTTAATTCAGGCAAAACAGCGATAAACGGGAATGCGGATTCTTCCCCTCCCTCACTCACAAGTTTACAAATGTCATTATCTATCCTGTCTGTTTGTCTTGATAGGACACACATTCCCTCCATTTTTTCTTATTTCATCTTTTCCTTTCCTAAGGGCTGGACAGCTTATCTTCTGGTCAGCGACACCCCAACAAGCCAAGAATTACCATGCTATCTGGGGTTCTAGGTTTATTACAAACCTCCAAGCAGATGTCACATGGGCATCAAAGCAGCATCACAACCCCCTTTGAGTAAAATCAATTATTTTTGAGTCTTTTTACTGAAAGATCAAATAAAACCCATAATAAATGTATGAAGACTGCTTTATTGTCACCTGAAAATATCTATTTATGGCAGAACGCCATGCCCTGTCCCCCTGTTAGGGTGGTTTGTCTCAAAATGACCTCTGATTTCTCATTGCATTGGCATTAACCTGTTATGGACAAGAACTTTTTTTTTGCTGACAACTGAAGAACCGTTATCTGTTAAATAAGTAATTCTCAACTGTTCAGTAAATTTGCCGGCAGCAAAACATTGGGATTGCTGAAAAGGCAGGAACAGAAACATAGAAAGAAGGGGAAAAAACAGCAGTTGCAACACTTGCCGTCTCTGTTTTCAATTTCATCTGAATAGAGATAGTGCACATGCGGGGATGTTTATATTTACAGCATAACCTCTACTGGAATTCAGCCAATAGTCAGGTTCAAGCGCTAATCCTGCAGTCGAAACATTCGCAGTAATTAACCTATTCAGCAAGTAATTAGACTATGATAGAAGGAGAAATATGTAAACACAACTGATTATCCTTCCTTTTTCGAAGGCATGTCTAGCGTTGGCACCCTTAATGGTGATAGAGGGCCTTTGAGATGCTTCTGTTTTACCAGCGTAAAGATTTATTTTCTCCACATCTTCTCTTCAATTAGTCATGACACCCACTTTTCTCCTACTTCAGCAGATTGGCGCTAACTAGTGGGGGGGAAAGCTACAGCGGCTGTGAATTTGTGAAGCCCGGTAACCTTTAAAGCTCACTCTTGATTAGCCCATCATGATCACGGTTCCTCTTAATACATCAGCAAAAGAGGAATGTGGTTCCTCTACATTAGGGTTTGTACCGACTTTTCCAACCGATAATAAAGTATGTTTTAGGGCTATGTGGAGTGGAAGTGGTGGCTTAGTAGTTAAGGTGTTGGACTAATACCAAAAAGAGCAGGGTTTGATTCCCAGCACCACCAAGCCACCACTGCTGGGCCCCTGAGCAAGGCCCTTAATCAGTTGTGTAAAAGAGATCAATTTAAGTCGCTCTGGATAAGGCCGTCTGCCCGATGCTGTAAATGTAGTATAAATAAAATTGGGACTTACAACATCCGCCATATTGATTTTGTCACATGACATACGCTGTCACAGCAGCTGGGCTTTAAATTTGATTGATGCAATTTAACCACAAGGAACCCTTTTTTTTCAAATGCTGCCACGCTGCCTTGCACTATTTCCAAGTCGTCACTCCTACAGGATCGTGGGATAGTAAAGTGTCTATTGTATGTGTACTTCAAAATCCTTGCAGAAGTAGTAGAACATCCGGGAACTTTTCGGGTTTTTTCGCATACTAAGGATTTGGACATTTACATTAATGTTTACGCCATTTGGCAGACGCCTTTATCCAAAGCGACTTACACTTATCTTTATTATACAACTGAGCAATTGGGGGTTAAGGGACCCTACAGTGGCAACTTAAAGGTGCTGGGAATCAAACCCCGATCTTCCAATCAGCAGTCACATGCTACTTTTGTCACATACTCAGGGATGTATGCCAGTTTGAATGCAGCCATAAACATGCATTCTTTGTATTTAACAAAAGCAAAGGCCATTTTGGACTCAAAGTCATATCAGTCATAAGAATCGAATTAAATTATTTTGTAATGTAGCAAAAGATCAGGCAGTATTTACTTCATAAAGAACAAATCCAACATCAAGTATAGGGAAAAAACTGAGAGTCAAACCATTGAGACAGCGATGATCTTATTCGCAGAATCCCTTAATAATGTGTAAACACGATACAGGTAAAGATACCAGCGATGTGTCAGAAATAGAGACAGGGCAACAACTAATACACATGACAGAACAGAAATAAAAAGGATATCATTACTTTTGCTATGGAAATATACAACCGCTTTAACAGCAACATCACACTCTGACTTCTAACGGCACTTCTGTCAGCTATGAAGTCAAAATAAGCCAAGTCAAAAAGATTATATTGTAATTTTAACCGCAGTATGCAGCGGAAAGAAATTTCACTGTTCCTCCAGGGCCGTAGTGCGACATAACAAGGAGCGTCACATATTCAGCAAATGACTAAATCCAACACCGCAACCGAAAACAACATGACAATTAAATCTTAAAAAAAAAAAAAAAAATCGATAACGACATTCATAATAACAATCTGTTTTTTTTTTTATCAAAGCCTTTTGTCATCACATTTCCTGTCTTTAATAAGGAATTCACTAATAAAACATTTATACAATAGATCCATACAACAGAAGTCTGTTTTAATATTGTGTATCATGTATACACAGGATCGTGTATTCATACCAACAGTATTCAAACTATTTTCTTTATAACTCATTTTCTATTTTCTTTATAAATGTATACTTGCGACTTTGCAATACAGTGGCCTAATCCAACAGCAGTAATAGATTTATTTTCAACCTAACTCAACCTAAGTGCCTAATGACTCCTTCAATTAAAGCTTTTTGTACTCCAAATCTCAGGGTTACACTCCCATTCATTCATACACCATCACGATTCAAACCATTTAGCAGCACCAAATTTCAATTTTTTTTCATAAGTGATTGAACAGAATGTGGCAATGGTGCTAAATACACCTTTGATACAGGGGCATTAATTCACGCCGTGGATGGCAATATTTTAATAGACAGTGTTGAACATTAATGTATAGCCGGAACAGCTCTTTCTGGATGCGCTCAAATTGGATACCTCTCTTTGATTGGTGTTTGATATGTCATTTTTCTCATAAAGGATAATGCTGATGCTGGGACTGTCTCTGCTTTCCTTTGATGAGAGGGATGGATGTGCTGGCAGCTGGCACTCTTGAGTTTTCGCCTGAGTGCCAGAGCTGCCTTCAGTAACGCTGATGCATGGCCATGAATTGTATTACAGCGTGACAGCTGCTCACTCCTAAATTCATCTTTGTGCCCAATGGTTTATTTATTTATTTAGGCCATTTGTCATTTTTTACAGGCTAAAATGAATGAAATAAAGGGAGAAATTGAAAATGATGGGGATTTGCAACATTGCTTCTTCATGCCATGTTGGAGCTGAGCAGGTATACTCGCTATGGAGTAAACATGGGTTCTGTTCGGTGGAAACCACTTTGGTAAATGGTCTGGAAACCCATTGGTGAATGAAACAGCGACTCAGGCTGCTTCATTAGGTATGATCCTGACATGCCTTTTATTGTATGTCATATCCTTATTGGTGAACTATATCTAAAATTGCTGTCACAGGAGCAAATGCGAATTAGGAAACAATTAAGACCTTGGTATCTTGTTTATCAAATTGGAGAGTGTCGGGAACAAGCTGAACACACACAAAGATGTTTACTAAAAGTAGCTTCCTAAAGTCATATAGCAGAAGGTCATCAGATTCTGTGGTGTTTGGAGAGGAAGGAAAGAAGCAGCCATAAAGAATTCTGTGTCTAAGGTTTAGAGCGGAGCAAGATTTCTGATAATTCAGGGGGTTCAGGCGGTGCGCAGATCAAATTGAAACAAGGATATCATCAGATATGAGTGATGCTGTATGCCAAAGCTGAAAGCCGAGGAGAAATGACACTGCAGCAACACAGCCCCTCGTGGGTTTACGGTGAGACAATAGCTTGGCCACGATTCAAACGGTAAACGCCGTCAAGGAGAGCTTTTGCTGGATTTGACTCAATCTTGGTGTGACCTTCACAGCCACAGTTTCTCTTTATTGTAATCTCAGCACAAAGAGGCAGCAGTGAGCAGTGGGAGCAGGCTACCGGGCAAGCAGGCTGGCAGCTAAACAAAGGCAACACGGCTGACGCTCAGGACTGATAGCACAAACACACTTCAATTAAATACTGCTGTTCTGCTCAAAGAGAAATCAAATTAGGCAGCACACTGCCAGAAAAAAAAAGGTATGGGAAGTGTGTATAACTGAGAGAGAAACTTTGATTTCTCTCTGGGAACAATATCTCGATGCGGTCTTAAGCTTTTGTCCTTACCTTAGCCATGGCTTTTGTATAGATACTTTGAGTTCCTCTTTTTCTGAGATAAAATAATACCTCTTGCTTTAAAAGACATTTTTTTCTGTCAGTATAATTTCATTCTGAGTATTTGAGACCATCTATAAGTGCTATTTCTCTCACAGGACTGTTCGTTTGATTCTAATGGTCATCACCCTGTTAGTACCCTGTTGGTGAGATACCAGCTGTTTTAAATGCTAGTACCATAAACCGACTTGTCATTATGAAGTCTGTTTTTAAATTATGCCATGAAAAATCTGCAAGTTTGTATTAAGCAGTAAAGGAGTAAAACTTACCCCACGCTGACCAGTTGGTTTATGGTCATATCATTTACAATAGCTTGTATCTCAATATCTGCTATCAGGGCCTGCCGATTGTTCGTGTTGTCTGATAATAGACAGAGTCTGCCTGTCTCGCACGACATAAAAACATAGTACAAATTATACAAGAATAATATCTTTGCTCTGAAAGTACCTTTGGCTTGCTGACTTTTGGCATCCTGACATCCAAACTTTGACCCAGCTAGCTAGCATAGCAACCAATTCACAGAGTTTGCAGAATACATGTAGTTAGAACACAGTTGAAACTAGAATAAACTAGAAATTTTTATCCAGATTTTAATTTCCAGATACAGCTCTTATGCTTCAGAAAGGTGTACATTGGGCTATGGGATATTCATTCTTTCCCCTTTCTTACACACACATAAACATACACACACACTTCACTTTAAACCTGGCTTGCAGTGGCAGATCAGTGCAATTTTACAGAGCACCCAGCGCATGGTTCTGGGCAATACTTAAACCAAAAATTTTAAATTGGTTTCACGCACGGGTAGTCATTTGGTTTCATGCAAGGGCAGTCATTTGCACCATTGAATGGTGAAAATCACATGATAAATCAGCATTAATTGATTCTGGCTGGCTGAAATAAACAAGCCGGCAGATTGCACAAATTCAAGGGCAAGGCCCACTAGTTAGGCCTGGGGAGAGAAAGGAGGTCACAAAGACAGGAGTCTTTGATGGAGGACATTCAGCTGTGTCAGTAATAGGGAGCATGGGGCTTTGGAAGTGCTTTTGTCTCCCCCTAAATCTATCACCCATCAGCCCATGGGGACTCTCTTCAGTGAGGCTCAATAATAGTGAGATTCACATCTCACTCTGGCTCATGATCCCCCAAAACGAGCCTGTCTCACAGGGATTATAGCCAGAGCCAGGCTCCAGACAGCATGGCGGAATTAGACAAACTTTTTAAGTAATTGGCAGTTTAAGGAGAAATAATGCAGATGGATAAAAGGTGAATTTAAAGCATTTACCTATTTTTCCAAGTAAAGTAAAAAATATTTGTGCTTTTATGTGTACTATTACAGATTTTTTTTAAATTAAATAAGTCTTTCTGTAATTGATTACTTTAGAAAACACTAGTTATCTTCTAGTGGTAAAAACGGCTAAATATACCTTCTCAAAATATAACCAAAACTACTGTGAGTGCAGATGTAAGGATCATGGTAGCCACGGTAGCACACCTATGTTATACCATTTAACAGATGTACTCAATTGACGTTGGTAAACTGTTAAATTAGGGTGATTTTATGCGTAAGAATTAAGCAAGATAAATCTGACTGTAGATTGGTGGAGCACTTCTTCAGAAACTTGCTAGTATTTATGAAGTCAGCCAAAGTGATAACATTACGAGGCTTGGCTAAATGTTAAATTCTGAGATGTTTAGAAAAAGAGAATTTCCGTTGTGAACAAGACAATGACTGTAGGTGTGGATAAAAGGGTACACTGGAGGACAACAATACAAAACAAACCTCAGATGTTCAGAAATTTATCAAGGTTGTTGAGAAAATGAGCCTTGTAAACATTCCTATGTGGTAACATTTGGTAGATTGGCGGCCATTTAGTAACGTCAATTACAAAATCATGCCGATGAGTGATGCAGTGTCGCCTGAGGGCCTGAAGACCATGGGAAGGTCTTCTACATTGTTCAACAGAGATTTTTCCAGTTTCAGCCTCACCTGGTGTAAGTCCCGGAAAAGAGGTGGCCGAAAGCCTGCATTTCAATCGTTTTTGGCAATGCCGAAAGAACTTTAAGTACATATCAAGGCTGAAACCATAGCCAGGACCTATGACGGAACCTCAGTCCTATGACAAAGCCTCAGCCTCCTCATGCCAGAAAGAAACTGTTTTATGAATGGGTCTCTGCCCACCGATTTACCACACAGTGTAGTGTGGCAGGCATGTCCGCCAAATATACGCTTATATGCTTGTGTCTTCCCCATGAAAATAATAGGTTCCATTTTAGGGCATAGAGTTTCCTCATGGCGGGAACTCTAGCCATGCTGAAGTTCTAGGGGCTGTTTCCCCTCATGGGTCATGTCCATAGTTTCTATAACTCTGGTTGGGGGTGCACCAGGGCTTAACACATCTGTCGCAGAGCAGTTAACATGCAAGGTAAAAGGAATGCTCAGTATTGGCATTCTTGATCTATTGTGACGAACAAGTTCTCGGACTTGTTTGTGACGCGACCTGCCTAGCTTTATTTAAAACATATTTTTCTCGTATATTTTATAATACACAGGCACATGCAGTGAAGTATAAGAGGTTGCGTGATTTCACATTTGCTTCCCAAAGCATCTTGATGCAGCTTGAGTTCCTGAGGGGGACACATTGAAAAAGAGCACTGCAGGACATGAACCTTACTGCTCCCAGTGGAGCAACAAAGAGAAAAAGTGTATAGCAGACATATACAAATGAACCACTCCCTTCCTGCATGTGGGAATGTGTAACCTATTTTGTCCCAGCAAAAGAACTCCTTATTCTTTCTTCTTATCAGTGGGATAAATATGAATATATAGATCATATAAATGTTTGAGTCGTTGGACACACACACACAACCCTCGATATCTTTCTCATTTCGTACACATGTAGGTCACTTTGGGTTGGAAAGCTTCATTATGTAGATTGCATGCACATAGGTTTACATTAAGTTACTTTTTCCTAACCTAGATTTTGCAGTCATAAATTAAGTTGGACATAATTAAGTTAAAAAAAATGTTCAATATTACTAAAAGCATCTCACAGTTTGATAACCAGATGCTGGATTTTTAGTGCTTTAGTGTTTGTCTTAGGTTTTAAAAACCGAATGAAGATCTACATTTTAGTGTGTTCAGGAGAGCATTAAAGACAGACCGCTTTTATCAAGTGTTTTAGAGTTTGTCACACTTTCTTTGTGAACTATCATACCAATCTTGATCTGTTTGGTGATGTGATTTAAAGCATTTGCATTACATTTGCAGCATTTGGCAACTGTTCCTATCCAGAGCGACTTACATTTAGCTTTTTTATACAACTGTGCAATTAGGGGTTAATGGCCTTGCTCAGGGGTCCAACAGTGGTGCCTTGGTGGAGCAATTTTTGTACATTTCTCTGCATAAGGGCGTCTGCCAAATTCTGTAAATGTAATATGATTCTGGTTAAGCTCTTTTTCAATCTATTGGGTGTATCTATAAAAGAGTGACATGGTATTGGTGACAGTGGTGACTGTTTTCAAAATCTAAGTTTTATTTGAAGTTCAGAAAGCGCCATTAAAAAGAGTCTTTCGCAAAGATCTCAACACTCTTTACAAAAGCACCTCACCTTCCTGTTCATTCGCTTACATTTCCCTGTTATTGCTATGTGAGTTAAAGCCTAAAAGCAGTAGGCTAGCTGATAGGAGGTAGGCATGCTAGAAAATGAGTATGCCCATACAGAATGTTGAGGGATCTAGGGAGATGCTGTGTGCCAAGCTAAGAGCTGACCACCAGCTGGAAAAGCATCTAAGCAATTCAAGATCGATTCAGAATTGATCCCAGCTCCACCATACTCTGTATAAAATAAAGAAATTTGGAGCATGTACTCCTGCCCTGTTTTTTTTGTTTTAATTCTGAAAATTAAGTATAGCCCTTTTTAATGCAGAGGTGAAGGCAAACAGCCTTGGTTAAAAAGCAAAAGTATGAGTCTTCTGTGTCCCAGAGATGTACTTTACCTGCCTGTTTTTTCTCCAGGGCAGAAGCTTTTAAATTGACTCGCTGTGCATAACCCATCCTGGTGTTTTCTGTTTAGTCGGCAGCTTGATGGCCAAAACCTCTTGGCAAGGGGTGATGCTGAGACCTAGAGCATCACAGGTTTAAAAATTTGGTGGGTGGGTGGTAATGGAGGGGCTGTAAAGTGAAACATGTGACCCCTGGTTCTCATCATGGCCTCCCCTAGGCAGCCAGTACTCTGATTAATTGACATGGTGTTGGAGAAAATGGCATTTTAACCCTGGTTTGGGACTCAGAGCAGCAACATTCCATGCCAGAAGTTGACAACTGCAGCTGTCAGAAGCTGTCTCCCTTGGCTCCATTCCCACTGTCCTACTGTCTCAACTGTAATTAGTTAGGATTAGAAATCGAATTCCAAAATGTTAGATAAATAAAATGTTAGAGGAATTCTTGTTTTCTGAAGATTAGTGTGTAGTATTAGGATCAAACGATAGTTTAGGCAATATAACACAAAACGTAAGAAACTTTTAGTAGAGAAAGCGATCTTACACTTACGCTTTTGCAACAAAAAAACCCCTAATAAACCCTCTATATCTTGCTAAGCAAATGAGAACGCTGGTGTTTAATGAGCTCTGTTGTGATTACAAGGCTTTGTGGCTTATTCCAAAGCCCTTGACCTTTAAAGATCCTCCTGCCTCATCTTTGAACCATAGCACCTTCCCCCCTCTTACTCTTCTTTATCCTCTCACCTCTCTATCCTCCCACACTATCCCTCCCTAAGATTTCTCTCTCTTATGCCTAATTGCATCCCTATTTGCCCCAGGGGATGGCCTGGGTAGTGAAATCTTCTCCACTGTCCCCTTTTCCAAATCCATTTGCACCCTCTACCAGCCAGGTCGCTTTCATGGGCTGCCCTGGAGGAAATATCAAATGACCTCACTTTCCAGCAAAAGCAAGGGATCCTGGGGAGCGCAGTCGGATGTAAGGCTCGTCTCTTTTTCCTTTTCGGTCCCTCCTGCCAAGAATCCTATCTTTCAAGTACAGGGCAAGGTCAGAATCATGCATAGCATGGAGTGCTGGCTATCCTTTATCCACATGTGCGAAATTACTCAATTGCCCACCCAATCCTGGGGTGTGCTTATTTATTTATTTGTATTTGTTTAGCTGGGATTTGATTTTAGCACATTGAATAATATTTAAATGATATTACCCAGCTTGAATGTTGAGATGTGATTCTTATGGAATCATTAAAAGTGGCTTTCGATGCAGTGCTTGTATTTTCGGTGTCTCAATGATGTCTCAGAGAAGGAACTAAAGTCAGAGCGGGTAGAAAGAATGAGGTTGACACGTGAAACTGCAGTCTGTAAACGATGAACCTATTTGATCATTTTTAACTGTCAATTTTGCCATCACCCCCTTAAGGTGTTTAGATCTTCGAAATAAAATAATCCAAAAGTGCTGCTTCGGAAATTAGCATTCTATTAGGATTCATTTCTCTACTTTCCCCCAGCATTTGTTGTGCACATTATATAGCCGCTAGAATAACAAGTCATTATGTCATGATGGGTTTACACTGATCAGCACCAGGGAAGAAGAATTTTGACACCTGCGACATATTTCTTTGTCAACATCGGCCAAGCTTTTTCCAGACAATAAAACCTAGCAGTTTCATCCTGGTGGAATGTCTTTCTATTCAGCAAATAACCTATAAGGTGCATAGAGAAAGGAATGTTAGATGGCCTGTCTTATTCACTTCTTATTTGAATGGTAAGCAGAAAGGTTAAATCGTTCTATGGTGCATGGCAATTTTCATGAAATGACAGGAAGGTGTTGGTTTTTCTGTTTTGAAAAAAATGACATTTTTGTCCTCTTGGATATGTCCAAGCCGGAGACTACCCGCTTTACACCTGCCTGCAGTGACAATTTGAGTGAAAAAGGAGAAGGCCATGTTGTTAGCTTTTGTCTTACAAGCCGCTGAAGGTATAATGAATCTGTGCCTTTAACAGGCTCTCTTTTTTTAGCTTTTGCAACATGACATGTCAAAATGACATCTTAGACCTAAAGCGGAAATGTCGAATTGCTGAATTCCAGAATCTTTTAGCATATAAAATCCATGCAGGCTGAGACACATGTATGTTAAACAGAATTCAAATCTCCTCTATTTGTTTAATGCCAGTGCTAAAATTTTTTTTTTTTCAGATGGTGATATTTGCCTCTTTAAATCATTCTACATATACCCCATATTTATCTGTGAGGGGCCACTTCATTTTTTCTGTCTCTATATGTGGCAGGTCGGTCTGTAGCAGAAAATGTCATAAGCTGGAGTGACTTCCAGTATTATTGTAAAGATTTTATAATAAATTTACATTTATGTATTTTGTCTGCTATATAATGCTATATTAGTTTATTATTTTGTTTTGACTGTACAGAAAAATGAGCATTACTTTTTAAAAGCTATAAAACCTTTAAAAAATGAGTGCAGTAGCCTCTTCTCCATCACAGTGGGACATTATGGTGAATGTACTGTTCTGTTGTAGGTGAATCTAACAAATAAATCGGCTACCTTATTGACTAAGCGAAGCCAAGTTACCATGAAGTTACCTGACCTTAATTATCAAATACAGATACAAAACAGTAAAACATATATATTTGTAATTTCATTTTCGAAATATGACTCTGGTATTTTGCAGAGAGCCCGTCGAAATGTGAGGGGCGGGCAGTATCTGTCCCTCGGGCCATAGATTTGGGAACCCCTGACACATTACAGACATCAGAACATGCACTTGTAAAGTCTGTGCTTTAGCTATTTTGCTAAAATGTGGCTAAATATAATATGGCTAAAACGTTTAAAGCATTTATTAAAAGCAATAAGCGAGACAGAAATTAAAAGAGAGCACTTTTAGGTGTCGCTGCGCCGCCATTAGCTGCGAGGTCAGCGCAGTAAGTTTAGAGATAGATTTTTATTTCTGGCCATAGATGCATTATCAAGGTACACTCTTGTCAAAACCCTGCCCAGTAAACCTGAAAGGTTGCTGGCACCCCCAGTTCCAAGCCACTCTTATTATTACACCCAACAAAGTTTGCCATTTGCAGCTGTTTCCCAGCGGCACATCTGTTTTTGTTTGTTTTCTTGCTGTAAGTTTATTGCACCTTTATGGTTGATTAGAGGGTTGAAATAATCCTTGACATCTGTTCGGAGAGGAGGTTAGTAAGGTGGGGAGCTGTAGGATTAGGCTTGGCTTTTATTTCCTGGACCAGTCCTCTGCACTCATCCTTCAGCACTAAGGTCGACATGTCGACAAGTGAGGCAACACTGGGCAGGTCTCTGATGGGCTTCAAAGTCACAGCAGGAACCTTCACCCCTATATTTCTTCTTCAAATTCTATTATCGATGATCAACATAGAAATTTCACAATGGTGGTCCACAAGGTAAAATGTCGGTGTAAGGCATAGGGTATTTATACTTAGATGGCACCAGGACATCAGGGCATCAGTTTTTGGTGTCATTCTAAGAGAATAAGGGTAAAGGATGAGGCCAAGATTGTTGCAAATGCCATATCACAAGGCATTATATATATGCAACATAGAGAGAAAGGCTAGTGATGTGTTTTGGGACCCCAAGTCCCCAATGTTTTTTTTTGGGTTTTTTTTTACCAGGGCACTATTTAAAAGTTCTCTTGTTAAACTGTTATCTTCTTCCTTCCTAAGATGGTTAAGTATTAAATTAATAACTTATGCACAGCCTTCTATCCGGTTCCTCTATGGTATTGTATACCCACCTCATTCTTATTGGCAGGGCAGAGAATATGAGTCTTTGCAGAGAGACGAATCTTCACAGCAGGGTTTCTCTATTTCATCATGTCACCCTCCTCTTCAGCCATGTAGAAAGTAAAACCACACTGAATGCTCAGGTTTCTCCCCCAGTACTTTGGGGTTTTTTTTCCCGCTTCCTTGGCAGGCCTTGTATTTTGGTCCGCCAGAAACAGATCTTCTGGATTCCTTTGGTGCCCGGTGTGCCAATACGTACAGTAATAAAAGAAAAAATAAAACTGTGACCTATTTTGTAGCCGTCACCTTGAGGTCATTTAAACTTTCAAGTTTAATCTGTGTTATTATAAATTATTTTATTTTATTGATAAATGAAATCAAGAAGTTAAAATCTTGGCAGCATCCGTGACACTAAGGATATTAACCACAAATGTATTGACTGATTATATTTTAAATTAAGACATTAGATAATTCAATTTAATTATTCAGGCAAATTAGAAAATATTGAACGATGCAAAATGCAACACTACCCCAAATGGGGCGTGACATTCCTGCCTCACTATAACATTGGATCATTTCAATATGTCCGTTAGCTAAAAAAATCTGGAAAATGTTGTAGTATGAAAGGATCAGAGCAGAATTACATTTTTTTCCCGTATAGTCACCAGCTTCGTGCCGTGGTAATCTGTCAGCAGGGCGCAAACACGCTCGTTTTTTTTACTCCCGTTCGGTTTGTCAGAGACAACACGACTGCTGTCAGACATTTTGATCTGAAGTCATGAGAATCTCATTGTTGTTTCTCCCCGCTGTCTGTCTAACCTCTTCACATAATAGAGTATAATGAGGTTGAATGCTGAATAATCTGATCCGTGTTGATAACATCAGTCACCCTTTTTTGTTTTCTCTGCTCTCTTATGGTTTGAGCAAAGTGACAAATGCCCCAGGTGAAAAGTGAATGGGTTTCTGTCACATCTCATCATTCGATTGTCTTTCAGGCCTAGCCTTCTTTTATTTGCCCTGACTAACTTTGTGGAGAAATAAAAACCACATACTAACAGCTTTTTCTTGTCATCTTTGTTCTGTGATACCGGCACCTGACTGAAATCAACTTCACTTCATAACTAGTGACCGATATTTTGCAGTGGCGGTCCAGCAGGGCCCTTTTTGCTGGTTCTATAAAATATTAAATAGTGTAAAAAACTAGTTTATATACTGTAGTTATGATTTAGTTTCATTATTATAATGTCCACAAAATTAGCTATAATTACTTTTGTTGAGGTTGAACTGGAATATAGAATACATCAAAAAGGTCTAGATGAGGAATACAGAGAGTCCAAGCCTTTTGTATAATCATCAGCCGATCAAATTTTGACGTTCAGTGGCAGCCTGCACTCTGGGTCTAGCAATGTGCCCAGTGCTACCACCACCATTTCCAAGGTATTAAAGTACAATTTACCAAAAAAAACAATTATAGTTTCAGCTCCTTTAAAGCAGATCTTGTTGCCAGTCTATTGAAAAAAGCTACAAATAAAAATAAAATAATTCAGAAAGAAATTTCTAAACCCAAACTAGATGCATTAACAAAGGCCAGCAAAACCTTTGTGTGATATTTCTAAGATTGCAACATGAGTGGCCATGAACAGCTAACACTAAGTACAACAAGCTATTTTGTTTGTCGTGTTTACTTTTGAAGCGAAGGGACAAGCAGTGATTCAGGCTATGAAAATCTTAACAGCAAAAGTTTGGCAGCTCTTGAACACCAAGGCTACGAGCAGCATATAATGGCAGTCGTGCATATCATGCTCATCATTTTCATATAGCTGTGTTAGCTGTTAGCTATGTTACACCACTGATATTTTGAGATTCAGTATCATCCTGTGTTTGTGCAACTTCTGAACACTAAATTTGGACTAAACGTCTTTATTCCATTCCATTTGATTTAGTTTGCCATAAAATCCGTCTCATTGTGCCTTAATCCAGATGTTCCCCGTTGTTTAATAAAAGTGCTGGGATTGTTATTATGTACACGCAACATCTGTCTTCATCTCTTTTTTTTTGTCTTTTGTCTGTCACAGGAAATCGCAGCTTACTTGATAACATTCGAAAAGCACGATGAATGGTTAACAACATCCCCTAAAACAAGGTAAGGCGAATATTCCTTTCTGTGTAAATACCGTAAATTACATTTCATTTGAAGAATTTCCACGATTTCGCAGCCTGCTTAATGGATTCATTTCTTTTAATCACCCACTTGAGTTTTTTTTTTCTTATTTTAAAAGTTGGGTGCTCGATATCGGTAGCCATTTATGGCAGTTTCAACAGATTAGCTCCTTTCTATGAGTGAGTGCTGACAGGTAATGGAATATTAATGTGGACTAATAACTCTAAATAGCCTATTAGCAAAGCTCTTAGCACAGAGTTTCACTCTCATCTGCTCTGTTAACACCATGCTAATGTGTTGGTATCTAGTTGCAAATTAGCCGCTTGTTAATAGATAAAAGTGTGAGACAAGAGCTGTCTGTGGTGTGCAGAGAGATGGAAACGAACACGGGTGTGTGAGCGTGAACATTTTTAACTGATGGCTTTCCGCAAGAAATCTGCAGGTTTGACTTGTTCTTATTAAGGACCTGTGGAACCAAAGGTATGTGTAAACCTTCGGTTCTATCAGTGTGTCTACCAATAAAATTCTCCTGGAAATGATAATGAAATAAGGCAGTGGTTGTTCCTTGTCTGAAATTGTGAATGAAAAGTAATAATCATGCCATGTTATTCTCTTGTCTCACTAAGAGCTAAGATGGCGGCATGATACAGCTGACAGATGAATGGGTTTTTTTTCTGTTTTATATGTTGGGATTGTTTGTATTTGGTGGATGTGGATTGGAATTCAAGATGATCTGTAACAAAATGATGAAATATGGCCTTGTGTCATTGGGTATTCATATAAAAATGCTGCCTCACTGCTAATAATTCTTTGCTAACACACCATTTTAGCACTATTTAAATCAATGATAACATCAATCCAGGGACTGCAAATGCAAAATAGCTCTCTGGCTAATTCGGGGCACGTTGTACATTCATGTATTATTGATTTGCATTGTTCCTGTCAGATAAACCTGAAATAAATAAAAATAAAATGAAACCTCCTGTCACCTTGATTTTAGTGTGCAAACCACTGAAATCGACATCTAGCTTGGGCTACGAAATGTTTCACAGGGGTCTTCGGTGCCAGTCCCAAGCCTGGATAAATAAAGAGGGTTGTGTCAGGAAGGGCATCCGACGTAAAGCTTTGCCAAATCTAAATTATCCGTCAGCTTAGAAATGAAGCTACCAGGCAGAAGGCAAAGAGGAGGACCAAAGAGTTGGTATATGGACGCGAGAAACGAGGACATGAAGTTAGTGGGTGTGAGTGAAAAGGATGTAGAGAATAGGGTTAAGTGGAGACAGATGATTCGCTGCGGTGACCCCTAAAAGGGAACAGCCGAAAGTAGAAGAAGCACAGGCTTTAGAAAAGCTGTAAATTAGTTTAGGCTGTGGTTTAGTTTATGTTCGCATGTTTTAATGATACAAATGGTGTATTATATGGAGATTTTTAGAGCTAGTTTCCTTTCAGCAGGGTAACACCAGAGATCAGCTCTGACCTTTAGCCACCTTTCTGTAGTTGAGCAGCATGCAGCCCGTACGGTGTTTTTTTCCCCCCGCCATCGACTCTTAAATTCAACAAAGGCTTCTTAATGGTATTTACCTGCTACACTCTAGGAAAATGATGAAAAGAGAGCAGGGTCACTGTGAATACACAGTATTGGAAAGTAGAACACGTGTAAGAGCTTTATTAGAGAGAGTGGGGAGAGGGAGAGTGGGAGAGAGAGAGAGAGAGGTAGTGAGAGATAGAGAGAGAAACAGAGAGAGAGTGAGAAACAGAGAGCGATAGAAAGAAAAACAGGTGGGGAGAGAGAGAAAGAGAGGGAAAGAGACTTTTCACTACTTCATTTACACAAGTTACATATAAAAACAGCTACTTGAATAAATAATAAATAAGAGAGACAGAGAGATAGAGGGGGGCGTGAGAGAGAAAAAGAGAGAGACAGAGAGCCAGAGAGTGAGAAAGAAAGAGACAGAGAGACTTTTTACACAACTTTATTTACACAAGTCACTTATAAAAACAGGGGCTAAATAAATAAATATGTATTGAGCAAGAGAGAGAGAGTGAGTGAGACAGAGAGATATAGAGAGAGGGAAAGAGAGTGTGAGAGAGAGGGGAAGAGAGAGGAGGAGAAAGAAGAACCCTGGGGGTAATTACAGGCTGAAAGGATGATGGAAAGAAGGATTTCCTCTCTTCCTTTATTATATTTATTGTTGTATCATCTGAGGGAAGTATTTTGAAATGCTGAGCATGGGCTGTGTGTATTTCTTACCCCACACATGAGCTTCTTGACTGCTGTCCTGCAAGTGTATATTATTGAGTAGCCAAAAAGCAACAGACACAAACACAAACCATCTCTGTTATTTTTTTTATTTGGAACAAATCCGCCTTTCACTTCCAATTATCAGCCGCCGCTCTTAGCTTATTAGACCGCTCTGGGCCTCGTCTACGCTGCCGCCGTGCCTGTCTCTCAGAAGCACTCGCTTGCTTACATCCTTTCTAACCAGTTTCATCCACTGAGTGCCGACTACCACAAATAAAATAAAAACTGACCACAAGTCTCATTGCTTTCTCAGTTTCTCTTTCTCTCTCTCTCTCTGTCCCTCTCTCTGTATCTCTACTCTTATTAACAAACCTCATTCATGTGCAAATGGACTTCGTGTCCTGCAACATCCAGCCAATTTTCTCCATGCTTCCATGCCTGTAAGGGACATCGATAATGTGCAGGCATAAAAAAAGTGCCAATTATAAGACATTTCCTTGTATAATTGCAGAAAATTAGGTAGAGAGTACCCTTTTGGCTTTTTAGCATATCCACCCCCAAAAAAAGTAAAATCAAGTCAGTTTCTCGTCATTCCTTTATTTCTGACAAGGGATTCAATGTCGGACATTTATTCCTGGCCGTAGGGGGTGTTTAACGCTCAGCATATGGGCTGAAGGTCACTCTGCATAAGTAATCCTTCTAGAACGTGCATTTCATAATTGTTATGTGTCTCTTTTCTCATAGCACAATTATAGTTTAAGGACATAAGGTTAAGGGAGGTATGGCAATCATGTCGACAATGATTATGATGATGATGATGATGATGCTCACAAAATTTATAGCAGTTCTTGCAAATGAACGGGGACTTGTTGGCTTTCATGCAACCAAATCCGTCTAACATTATATTTAATGTTGATATTAAATCGATACTAACGTTTTTAGAACCGATGCAAATATGAAATGACCTTGAAGAGTGGTAGGTGCTAAATTCTGAAAAAGAGGATAAATAAAAAATTCATTTAAAGTTTCCAAAAAGGGACATGATGTCATTTTAAGCTACTAACATTGTTAAATAGGACATATTAAGGCTAGATAGATAGATAGATAGATAGATAGATAGATAGATAGATAGATAGATAGATAGATAGATAGATAGATAGATAGATAGATAGATAGATAGATAGAAAAGTTGATTATTTGAAGTCAGATAGATAGATAGATAGATAGATAGATAGATAGATAGATAGATAGATAGATAGATAGAAAAGTTGATTTATTTGAATTCGACATTACGGTATAGATAGATAGATAGATAGATAGATAGATAGATAGATAGATAGATAGATAGATAGATAGATAGATAGATAGATAGATAGATAGATAGATAGATAGATAGATAGATAGATAGATAGATAGATATAGATAGATAGATAGATAGATAGATAGATAGAAAAGTTTGATGATTCATGTGAATTCATATTAGGATGGATAGATAGATAGAGCAGTTTTGGTGTGCAGCTGTCTGCAGTGAGTTTGATGGACAGGTCCTAAGCGATTCTTGTCAGTGGATCTTTGTCCAAGGTCACGGTTGAAAGGTCATAGTCAGGAGAGTAACTACTAAACAGTTTCACACGTTTTCAGTCCTGGAATGTTTCTTTGTACAGCTCATTTGCTCCAGAGCTCCACTGGCGAGATGAAGCCTGCATATACCTGCAGTCAGAGAACACACAGCTCAGCAAACCCCGGAGGTTGTAATAGATATGCAGCAGGTCACGGATGGAGACACAGCCTGTGGGCCCACACACAAACACACACCCACACACCCATATACAACACACACTTATTTGAACAGGGGGAAACGTGTAACTGCTTCAGGCCAAAGAAAGAACAGAAAGAATAAAAGATTCCATGACCAAGAGAATTTGGCCTATAGAGGATAAAACCCGTGCTGTATAGTAGGATACATATAGAAACAATAAATATTTATACAAAATAACTGTTTATAGTAAAATGTACACAACGATCTGGAGGAAGATTGACATAAATAAAACATTTCTGCTGCTTTTTAAAGACATTTCTCTTTAATCCGCTTTAAAATCCATACTTTCATTGATAATCACCTACTGAATACACACAATTGGCCTCATTATGCATTATTTCCTACAAATATTTATTTCTACGCATATGTTAATAAATAAAAATAAATCCAAAAAGTACTGTACGTATTTATCGGCCACAGATTCTGTGTTTTGCTCCATGTTGTCCAATAATGCAGCTCAGCCACTGCAGCGACTCTGACCCACTCTTCCTTTTTTTACATGGTAGCATTTCTCCTGCATAATAAAAAAACAAGTATAGAAGCTAGATTGTAAGTGTATCTAAATTAATAGAATATAAATTTTATATTTTTATAAAATATAAGAATATATTTAAATTTATACCAAAACAGGAGAATTCATTGCTTATATAAGGTTTTTTTTTGTTTGTTTGTAATAACTGCATTTTCCCGAATCCTCCTGTGCATAATATACAAACAAATGTTATTATCTCCAGCTGAAAAAAGGAGTCAGATTCCTCAAAATAGAGTAAAATCAACCTGCTGTAATGCGCTTAGAAATAATCAATTTTATTACAATGATATGATAAAGACAAATGGAAATAAATCCAAAAGATGCTGAAAGAGAACAGCTAAGCGCCCTCTGAACGATGTGCTCAGTTCCTGTAATACACATTTCCTTTCAGATAGGAAGTGCAACAGAGTTTAAAATCAATACGAGCGCTCTCACGCTGACCGCTGGAACAGCATGCTACAGCTAATTCAGGCCATACCTGCCAAAGGCCAGAAAAATCTCTCCCAACTTGGGCTGCACACTCTAATTTACGCTGGCAGCCTTCTCTGTTCCATTACCATTAGAGGGAGAGCATTGCATTAGGTGTTTAATGAAAGCCAAGGCCACTTCCTGATTTAGCAGTATGGCTAAAGCTGGCAATATGAAGTCGACTGTGTGAAAAGAGCCGAGACTCAGTGATCAAGGCCATCGTTCATATTAGCATTAACCCAAACATGCTGTGTTTTTTCTCTACCATAGTTATTTATTCAGCATCAACAGGAATGTTATAATGATCAGGCAGAGGGACATCCAAAGTGCATCAGGGCTCAAATAATATTAATAATAATATTCATGCGAAAGAGTTTTCTTTTCTGTCTGTGTTTATACATTTTATGCCTTTATAGCAGTAAAATATTCTTAATTACATTTTTATAGAGCCATTTTGGTATTTTTTTTATCTTCATATAATTAGGTATGAAGTGGCCTTTCATGGTTGATTCATTTGTTCATTACCTTTGTTAATGTGTTTCTTGATTATGAAATTTTAAGCCATTATAAATAGACGGTAATTGTTTGTAATTGTAAACTCTAATTAATATGTTTGTGTAACGAGCAAAGACAAAATCTAAGAGCTTTAGAAACATTTTTAAACATTAATCGTACATAAAAATGCACTGACCAGTGATAAGGTTAAAGCGCGTGAGGGAGAGTTATTGATCTGAAAACCAGGAAGACTGGGGTTCATGCCCCACTACGGCCAAACTGCCACTGTTGGATCCTTGAGCAAGACCCCTAACCCTTCCCGCTCCAGGGGCGCTGTATCATAGCTGACCCTGCGCTCTGACCCAAACTTACTAAGATGGAATATGCGAGGAAAGTATTTCATTGTGCTGTAAAAAGTATACTTCATAAAATAAAGACATTTACATTTAATTGAGGGGCAGTGGTTTAAACCCGACCACTGCCAAGCTGCCGCTATTGTGCCCTTGGGCAAGGCTCTTAACCCTCTCTGTATCATGGCTGACTCTGTGATATTTAAGGTGGGATATTAAACTTGTAAAATTTACCTCACAACCTCCTGCCATCTAAATGATCAAAGAATTTTGAAATTTATTCCTAATTATGCAACATCAATTTGGCACCCCAGATACTGCGGCCGTGGACAGTTCCACAACCCCCACC
>VCAZ01000093.1:747500-789230 GCA_005784505.1 Bagarius yarrelli
GTGAGGCACTGGTTGGAGCTGGCTGGGGCTCCCTGCCTGAGGGGACGGCTGAATAAATAGGTGGGGACGGGAAGCTGATGTCAAGCAGGTGTTCAAGGAGAAAGTGTTAGCCAAGCGGACTGAAACGGGGAGAATTGCTGCCACTGCAGTGTGATAATAAAGACTTAATTTAATTAGTCCTTCTGCACCGGTGAACACGGTACTGGCTGCCTTTCAGCTCAAGCCAGGGGCAAAAGAGAGCCAGTTATAAAGTGTGAACTTACATCAGGTCCTTTTCATACTCACCTTCACCCCTTTTTGTTTTGTTTTTTTTTTTGCTCGTCAGTCTTGTCGTTAATAAAGGCGTATTTATGCAGATAGCCGTAGTTTCAGCGCATCGTGACCTGCAGAGCTGCAGGCTGCTGTCCTGTTAGCATACGCTGAGATGCCCAGGTTGTTTCTGGAAAGTTCCAGAAAGATGCAGGAAGATTTTGATTAGCTGGAAGAGACCTTGTGTTTGGCGGGTAGGCAGCACCCAGCGTGACAGCTCTGTTCTGGCTCAGAGAATCTTGGCACGGTCACACACTCTGCCCCAAAATCGGAGAGGACATATAGCCAGACTGTGGGGTGCATGGTGTGTGTTATGTAAAGAAAGCAGAGAAAAATAGGACTTGGAATTTTTCCAGAACGCTTCGTGAGTCACCAGAAGATCTGTGCGCACACACACACACACACACACACATACACACAGGCTCTTACATGGCCGTGCGCTCCCTGTTTCTGTGTGCCGTCTGTGGCCCTCCAGCTGAGGGGAGAGACACAGGAAGAACACGGCGTGCCTGCGTGAGCATGTGGAGAGGAAGTGTGGTGAAACCACTTGCACACATACACACACACACACATATACATATATATACATATATATATATATATATATATATATATATATATATATATAAGATATATATTATAAAAATACAGCAACACCCCTCACATGAGCAACTTCTTTATTGTAAATGGTAGATGTGTGTACACTCTGTGACGAGAATCTGCATCATTAAACATGTCGATTTTAATTGTTAAAGAGATCCAGAGGAGAGTGTACTGACACAGCTGTCACATGCTACAGCTAATCGTGTGCAAAGCTAAGCACAAAAAATACCAAGTGTAAATTTAATTCATGTGATTTAATTTGTTCCTCCATAGCACTAGGTGGCAGCAATCTGTGGGAAAAAATAGACTTGGTATTGCAAAAAGAAAAAAAAAAAAATCATATATACTGTATATATATATATTGAAAGAAAGATATTGATTAAAAAAGTTTGATCAGGAAAATTTGATTTAATTGTTTGACAGGTACTAATAATATTTATTAATGATTTGTTATACGTTGGGCATAAAGGTTTTTAAATTCTTTTGCTTCTAAATTAGTGATTTTCGGGGTGGGGGGGTTAACATCAGAGGGTGGTGTGTGGGGGGTGGTGTTTTTAGTGCTTTACGGGTTGGGTCATTTCAAGGCTAATAGTGGGCGCTAAAGAAACAGGTGTGTTAAACGGTTATATGTAGAAATTTTCCAAGTTTCCCCAAGACATTAATCACGCAGCTAATAGATAACACCAATGATCTTTGGTAGGACTTTATTCCCCTCCCTTTTATCAGCAAATTACCAGCAAACTGAAGACTTGTATGATATTTGTTCTATATTTTGATCTTAATCTGCCACAAAGGCCATATTTACACCGCACATATCAAGTGACCCAATTACGATTCTTTCCTCCAATGTGGCACAGATGGGATGTGATCCACGATAGTGTAGGCAGTAAAAAAGCACATGGATTCTGACATTTTCTCATTTGTAGGTGAAAATAAATCGGATATGAATCAGATTCGTGTATTAGCGTGTGCAGTGGAAGCAGACAGATCAGATTTTTACCTGTTAATGTGATAATTAACAATTAATGCTAAAACAATCCAGGCTGAAACAAGGGCTCTCCTCTGTTTTTCTCTGCCTAAAGAGATCATTGTTTTGCTGACCTTAGAACATGACGTGGAACCAAAATACTGAATCATTAATCATTTGGTCTTCATCTATTGAGTCTATTGATCATCGTGCCGTTTTTACTTTCTTTTCTGGTCAGTACGTCTACCTTGGGTTATTTTGCCGTGTATCGTGTGAATGCAGATATCGGATACGGGTCAGTTTTTAAAGATGATTTAATCGGGTCTTTAAAAAAATCTTCACAAAATCAGGATTGGGCATCAAAATCTGCAGTGTAAATGCAGCCGAATTTCTCTGATTAATTGATGGACTTTAAGACGGAAAACATCCAGTTTGTAAGCATGAGGTGTGGGTTGGGGGCATGAGGGGGTTCAACATGACCGGGGAGGGGTTTTATCTAAAATAGGATAAGAACTACCGCTCTAGATAAAAAAGAAGATAATTTTTACATTTACATTTACAGCATTTAGCAGACGCTCTTGTCCAGAGCGACGTACAAGAAGTGCTTTGAGTCACATCATTAAACAGCTCAATACTGATACAATAGTTCACAAATTGGTGTAACAACAACAAAAAAAAAACTGTTGAAAAGAGTAAGGATTTTTTTTTCTTTAATTGTCAAAAGCAAGCTATTTAAAAAAGAACGCCTCTTGAAGACAGCCAGTGACGTGACATTGATGGGAAGTTCGTTCCACCATCTTGGTGCCAGAACAGAGAAAAGTCTTGAGGCAGACCTACGTAGTGTCCCAGGGGATGGTGGAACAAGCCGAGCAGTACTTGTTGAAAAACAGAACAGCACCCGGAACACGGCTGCCGAAACCCAGGATCGAACCAGGGACCTTTAGATCTTCAGTCTAACGCTCTCCCAGCTGAGCTATTTCGGCTTTTTTCACAGCATTAGTTAGTTCAAGACTTTTTAACGCAAAATTAAAGATCAGTATTACGAGTATACAGTTTATTTACAGTATTAAACATTATTATATACATATACCTAATGTACATTAATTCATTACTGAAGAAACTTACTTCTTTTAGAGCTTACTTCTTTTAGAGCTTTATAGTATTTCGGCTTATCCTGCTGAGACCCCTTCTATTTGCTTAATTTGTTGAGCTCCTCTATTAATTTCTGATGCACTGTACCGAGGACATCCTGGGCTTTTTAGTAAGGTGTCATTTCATTGGCTGAAATGCGAGAAACTAGTTCATACACTGCATCCAAAATAACAAGAACAAGTATATTTCAGAGAAAGACATTAAGTGTCTTTTCAAAACCAAAAATGGTCATGTGGTCACTATAGGGGACATGCTGTCAAATTAAAATTAACACTAGAAATAAAAAAGTTTATAGCGTACGTGTGTTATAGAAAAAAATGCCGACCCCTTTTTTCGTTGGGTTTCAGGAGGATTTATCAAAACAGATATAATTTTATGCTCCTTTAAATCGCTGATAAGCAGATTTTCTTCAAAAAATGAATATGTCAAATGGATATATTTTTATATTTATATACGTCTTAAATCTTTTTATATGTAATGTTATTGTTACGTTCTTACACTCTTAAACAGGTTTTCCGTATCAATTCTCCAGCATGGCTTCATAAAAGATTCATGCAGTGTTTATGAACAGGGTTATGAAACCGTCCTGCAGTCGAACCTTTAAATAAAGTGTTATTTTACGTACGAAAAAATCCTAACGGGATTTTAAAAAAGCATCCATATATAAATTCCGGAGCTAACTATTACCTCAACAATTAAAAAAAAGGCTACCGATAAATTAGATTTAAAGCTTCCCATAACTTAAATCCCGTAATATAGTCTGATATTCCAGATAAGCACTTTAGTGCTAGCAGTCTATGAATAATTGTTAATTATACATTAATTACACTTATTGGACAGAATAGCGTCTATAATATTTAACATTCTCTGTAGTCTCCAAGCCGCCAGATTACTTTTCGAATTTTTTTTGTCAATGTTTTCAGCTGCATGATTAAAAATACTGTTCAGAAAAAGTGACATTTTTACAGCGGTAATGAATTATTTTTTTATTTTATTTTTTTTTTATTCTGCGTATACATCCATATGCTAAAGACGTAACGACGCATGTGATGCAACACAACCAATCAGATTTTACTTTCATTTAGTAGATTCTTATTATTAAAATCATAGAAGCTTAAATTGTAATTGGTTTTATTAAATCATGATATATATATATATATATATATATATATATATATATATATATATATATATATATATATATATATATATATATATATATATATATATATATATATATATATATATATCTATATATATATATATATATATATATATATATATATATATATATATATATAATATATATATATATAATCAATATAGAAAATAATGAATTGAAACCAGTGCTGTGATGTCGTGGGTTAAGGCGCCGACACCCACATGTGCAAGATGTTGTGCTCTCCAGTGACCCGGGTTCGATTCCCGGCTTTTGGGGTCCTTTCTGGTCCCACCAATTCCCCTATCTTCCTTAAAAAAAATCTGTGTGGGGGGCACAACAAACCCTTTGGAGGGGGTGGGTGTAGGAAACTGCCTTTAAACCTTCGACCTCCTGTGTCTGACAGCCTGAGGAATGTGTGTGTGATGAAAAGTGTCAAGATTAAAATTAAAAAAATTAAAAAATTAAACCTCACGCCAGTCTGTAAATCATGTGGAAAACCATTCCACAGTAATAATGATGTAGTAAAGTGTCTTTTATGAGGTGAAATATTTGCTTGGGTTGGTTGGAAATGATTTGTAGAAAAGACAAAAAAATGATGGAAAAATGGCGGCGATGAATTCGATTGAGACGGAAAATCTAAAATGGAAACATGGAAGTTTCTGATAGAATTTAAGTAACTTTGTGCAGTTAATGCACGGCAATTATTCAGAACAAGAATTGATCATGTTTGGATTGCGGTGAAGAACAAAACCGTAATTAAATGAATTAGCCATTAAAATTATAATCTCATCTGCTGTAGTCTTTAAGGTGTTGGACTGCTCACTGGAAGATCAGGGTTCGATTCCCAGCACCACCAAGTTACCACTTCTGGGCCTCTAAACAAGTTCCCTAACCCCCAATTGCTTAGTTGTTTAAAAAAAATAGCTTTGTATAAGGGCGTCTGCCAGAAGAAATGTAAATGTTTAGTTTTATCTTATAATTTATACTCAAGTCTCCTTTAACATTTGGCATCTTCAAGTGCCAAATTACTACAAACACTTTCAAAAATCCTGAACAGCCTCCAAGGAACAAAAAAACAGCCCCTCTGTGTGTACAGCAATTTTCTTGCATTACAGACATTTTTTTTCTTGCAATATTTGTAATGATATCAGTAAAGATATTTGATGAATTTTACATAATCCACAATTTTAATATTTGATGTTTAAAAATGTCAAGCTGTAGAAGTTTTCATTCACACTGAGCTGCAGGATTATTCGGAGACGGACTGCTTTTTATTCATTTTACATTACCGAGTTAATTATTTTAAATATAAGGAGCAATTTAATCAATTAATTATTCATTTAGGGTACGAGTATGTTTGAAGGGTAGATGGAAGAACGTGAGGTGAACATCATTCCAGTGAGGAAAATAATTATTCATACTCTGTCGTACCTTAGGAAGAGTTTGACTGACAAATAAAGGTTTAAAAAATAATAATATAAGGAAAGCTAGAAGCAGACATGTCTCTCATTAGGGACACAGGACGACTTTGGACGTGCGTTAGCATGATATTACCGTCTTATTCTAATATCACGTTTAAATATTCCTTCATGGCCAAATTGTAAAAAAAAAAGAAAATAATTGTGGATAATTCATTTCTGATCGGTGCGGTACATGTACACACTCGCTACAAGGTGTAGATTTGAGTTCATTTGATTAATCGAACGCTGTATGTAATACGTCTCGCTTTGAGTGAAAAAAAATCCAGTCATCAAATTATTCATCGACTTTATGAGAGTAAACAGAATTTAATGTTTTCTGCAGATCTGTGTGTGTGCGTGTGTGTGTGAATGTGTAGAGAGAGAAAAAGAAGAAGGGGTGGGGTGGGGTGTGATGTGATGTGATGTGATGATGTGGAGGTTTAGAGCAGCCTCGTGTGTCATCTCATGACATCGGGAGATGTATTAACGTGATAGAGAGATGATGAGGTGGAAATGGACATAAAGAATTTCAATTATTTACAGGTGATGTGCCAGTTGAATTGGCAATGAAGTGCCTCGTAAATTACTTTTCCCCCTGTAATCAGCCGTTTGGAGGAAATAATGAAATAACGGCGGCCCGGGCGGCGGGAGCTGCTGTTCGGCTCTGATCGTTTGACTGGACGATTTGAGAGCATGGGACGCACTTAAAATGACATCGCGGTGGGAAAAAAGAGTTGAAATTACTCCTGTGGAATGAAAGTTACTCTGAATTTCTGACTGTAAGACGTGTGCCGTGCAATCAGTCTGGTGGAAAAGTTCAAGACTTCACCGTATCTAAATTTTGTGTATATATTGTGTAGCCGCTGTGTGTGTAATTGAGATCAGGGTCATACAGCAGATTTTCCTGTTGTCTGTTTTCTGATCTGTATTAGAAAGGAACACAGTAGTTATTTTATCAACATGGCTACCGAAAGCTACAACATGTACTGGTGGTTTTTTTATATATTGAAGATTTTCTTTTATTAAACTTGGTTTTCTTTATTAATCTGTAACCTCATGAACACATTAAAAATATTATTCCACACCTTTATATTACATCCAAAACAGTGTGTAATATTTAGCCTAGAGTCTTCAGCGTATTAACATCAACAGGCAAAAATAAAATTAATTTGCTTTGCGAATTCTGGACACTTGGCATTAGTAGTGGTATGTGTTATGCAGCTAAACCAGAGACTCCTCTTGAAATCTTTCTAGATCATTCTAAGAAGTGTAATATTATCACTTATCCTTGAGCCTCATTGAATTCTATGAATTAAATTCAATAGTCATAAATTTTCTCATTTTATTCATTCGTTCATTCATTCATTTATCTTCTATATCCGCTCTTTCCCTAATTCGGGGTCACAAGGATCTGCTGGAGTCTATCCCAGCCGACTCCATCACAGGGCCACACATACTCACACTCACCCCTATGGGCAAAGAATCACTTACATGTTTTTGGACTGTGGGGGGAGCACAGGGAGAACATGCAAACTCCACACAGAAAGGCCCCTTCTTGCTGTGAGGCAACAGTGCTAACAACTAAGCTACAGTGCTGCCCCTCATTTTCTTTCAATGGGTGTCAAATTATTGAACTTATGATCCGCAAGGATAAAAAGCAAGCACGTTGTCACCTCAGCAGCCCCGGAATCATGTGACCTATAGGTGATACATGGAAGGTCAAACAACATGACAAACATGACGGATCGCAATCAGTGTGGAGGTCTAAAATATTATACAGATGCAAATACAAATGAATAGGTTGCACTTAGGTTAACTAGATTACCCCCCCCACCCCCAATCGCTTACAAGCCCCAACCCCCCCCAACCCATCCGTTTATTGTGTGTGCTCTTTATTAAAACAGATCAAAAAGAACACATTTTATTCACCTGTATTGGGAAATACAAAATTTGGTGTGTTGGAGCTTAACAGTGAGAAATAAAACATAAACACGAACATAAAATAAAAAAAATTAAAAAAACTATTCTGAAAATTAAATTACAACATTAGCTGTACAATAATTTTGATGTGCAAAATGGAGCAGCGTAAAATACGAACAATTTACATTTACAGTATGTGGCAGACGTCCTCATCCAGAGCGACTTACATTAATCGCTTTTTAAACAACTAAGGAATTGGGGGTTAAGGGCCTTGCTCAGGGGCCCAACAGTGGTGGCTTGGTGGTGCTGAAAATCGAACCCCGGTCTTCCAGCTATCAGTCCAACAACTTAACCACTGAGCCACCGCTTCCCCAATTTGAAATATATTTGTTTAAAATAAACTAGAATAGTTTGAATTATTTTATACCTTTATAACTTTTATTCCTTTATAACTGTTTTTAAATATAGCCTTGTATGAATGCCTATTTTAGGTTTAATTCTTTTTTCATTCTTTGCTAAATAAACCGTATGGATTTATGATGGCAGGCTAAGTCTTTGTTAGCTTGGGAGATGATATACAGTAATTATACTATATTACTCCGTGTTACTACATCACGTCTTTCTTTAGAAAAGCTTGCTAAGGATTTACATCCACAAATACAAATGTAAAATAATAAACGCTGTTTAACATGCATAAATAACCCGCTGGTACATCATAGGAATAACTGCTGGATAATGGGTGGTTTTTTTATTCTAGAATTTCTCCTAAATGTATAAGTTGTACACTTTGCACTATTAAAGAAAGAATTAGATTTTTTTTTCTATCCTCAAAGCTTTTCTGCAAAGGCTGACAAAAAGACTCAGTCTGTATATATGTGTGTGAATGTGTGTGTTCAGCATGCCTTTCTGGCAATTCTTACAACGCAAGCATCCATTTTCATGCCCACCACATGCGAATATTCGATTTGTAGCATCATTGACAGGAAATTGCCTTTAAAGAAAATCCAGCGCTGACCTCATGTTTACCCATATTCATACACACAACCCGAACTCTTTACTCACTTCACAAATAATGCCCACACTCGGACTGTATACAAGGAAACAAAGTGAACGGGAGTCCCTCTTACTGGAGCATGTGGTTGTCAGAGACAGATAGACAGGACGAGAGCACAAGAGAGAGAGAGAGAGAGAGAGAGAGAGAGAGAGAGAGAGAGAGATAGAGAGAGACTGATAGAGTACAACACGGCAGTCAGTTAAAGAAGTGGAAAAACCACAGAAAGCATTTAAGGTGCCATGTTCGTGCCTCTCTCTCTCTCTCTCTCTTTTCTATCAGAAAGAAGGACGAGCGCGGTCACAATTAGGGCAGTGCAGGATTAGTGCTGAGCGGGCAATCGGCTCAGGCTTTTCAATACAGACCTCTTCATTTTGTGACAAATCAACACGTGACAAACTAATAAAGAAGGCAGAGAGGCAGCACAGCCAGTGTGATTGAGGGACTAAGCTTGTCTACATTCATAATGTCTGCATGAGTGAACGCCGTCCTCATAAGGAGGCTGTCGTACAGTTGTGTGTGTATCGACTAGTCAATATAATATATATATATATATATATATATAGTTATAGAAGTTATAGAAAAATATGGGGTGATGTAATCAGATATACCAAAATTTATTATTTCTCTATGGCACCTTAAAACATCCCAAAGTGCATTTACATTTAATTCACCGTGTCAAATCACAATTGGCAAACATGTTCTATGTATTAATAAGTGTACAATTTCTTTAACACAATGTTTAACTGCTAAGGAATCATTTGGTAGAACCAAATAGAAAGGAGAACGTTTAAAAAATGTTCGAAAATGTTATCAGGAGGAAAAGGTGAAAATTACCAAGAAGAACAGAAACACTGAAGTATGCTGAAGTAACTTATAGTATGCCAAACCACAACGCTCTGACTATCACAAAAAACTGCTCCAAATTCTGTTCCACATACTGACAGTTAAAAACCGATAATATTTAACCAAAAGTCAGTACTGCTCTGCTCAGTTTGATGAAGTGAGATGTAGTTTGTTTCCCATGACACAAGAGATATCGAGAACCTTCTATCCAATGCTGGAGAAATTTGCTTGAAATAAAAGGTATATATATATATATATATATATATATATATATATATATATATATATATATATATATATACATCCTGCTGGATGCTGTTTTGCTTGCTTACTTTTTTATGATGTTTTTTACGTCAGTGTTTTTCATTAAATTATTGTTTGTTGACATGTAGAGTGACAATTTAAACATTTTTAAACTCTGTGGCTCAGAAAATGAACACTACAATTTACAGTAATGTTTTAGGTTTTATTCATTGTGAATATATATATACTCCGGTCAGGATGTCCCCTCACTATTTAGGTATCTACTACAGTTAAGTAAGTATCACCTTCCTGACTGTTAAAAAAGTACTTTCCTATAGTACGGGTAGTACTACATCGGCCATTTTGAAATTGATACCTGACATACGACGTCACAGCAGTTTGAAATTTAAGTTGGATAATGTTTAACTTACACAAGTGCAATTTTATTACAAGTAACTATGTTTTTAGGTACTTAAAGCCCTTGATAAGTGCTGCGTCGCTGCCCGAGTCGTTTCGGACTCATGGGATCGTAAAAACCTTTTTGCGTAATGTTATTTGCATACTAAAGATTCTGATACATGTTAATTGATTTACATACTTTTTTTGTCGTTTTATACTAGTATAAAGTATGGAAGTATGTGATTTTGGACGCGGCCACTGTGTATCCTGATTACGAGAAAAACACGCATTTACATTTACGGCATTTAGCAAAGCGACTTACATTTATCTCTTTCATACAGCTGGGCAATTAGAGGTTAAGGGCCTTGCTCAGGGGCCCAGCGAACCCCAATCTTCCAATTAGCAGTCCAACATGTTAACCACTCCATGGTTTTGTAATGAATCAAGTCTGTGTATTAAACTGATGCTACTTTTTAGATTAATGTAGGTTAATAGACACCGTCATGTGTCATCAGGTGTCCAGTTTCTGCTGAAGCTATTATCAGCGACTGCACAGTATAATTTGGTGAATTTCATTGTCGGTTCTCCGGCGCATCAGTTATCACCATAATGAGTGTGTTACCATTGATTTCCAGGTCACACTATTGCCTGGACATTGTGAAAGGGAAGCTGACTTCAGATACGAGTCACTCATTTTCCTCCTTCAGCTCGCAGTGTGTGACGACTCCGATCGATACTTTGACTTTGTATTGTCTTTCAAAATCATCTTTTTCTGCACTCTGAGCAGAAAGTTTGTTTGATCTCTAAATTTGCTCTCATCAGCTGTTCAGGACTTGGGGCCAGTAGCTCGAGATCCCAGATGGAGTAGAGGTTGCTCTCTCCCGAGGATCCCGATTCACACCGAGACTCTCTCACGCCTCATTACAGGGGTGCTGCCATGGCGGCACTAAACCAATTTTAGCTCATATGTTCTCACTGTTCTTCATCTAATCTGGCTCATCTTAAACTCTTCAAAAGCCACATGATGCCCTTAAAGGGCTTAATTAAGGATCTAAGATTCAATCACTCTAATTGAATCAGGGATGGCAAAGTGAGTCAGAGGCTGTTTTGGGGTTACATTTGCACATATGCTGTGAAATTTAGCAGGCGCTGGAACGGCTGATGCAGAGTGGAGGTGAGAGGGAAAGGATAAGTATAAGAGGGAAGTGGAAAGGAGCGGTATAGGGGATGTTCCACTCCAAATCTTTCTCAAGTTTTGTTTCCAGAAGCAAATTTCGAAAGAGTCAGAAAGGGAAATTGGAAATAATTGTGTGTCTCTGTAAAACTCTGTTATAACAAGGACAAGACACAAGCACCAGACATCCTTTATGCAATAGTTATGCAAAAGCTAAAAAAAAAATGGCCTTGCTGGATTATTTATTCAAACATAAAAAAGCAATACATTTTATCCATTTTATGCCATTTTCCCCCCAAGCTTTTCAAGTAAATATATTTACTCTTTAACCAGCCTTATGTAGAGCCCAATAAGACCCAATTCTTTAGTACGGAATAAAACACAATAGGATATCTTTAGCTTTTTCCACATCCTAAAGTTGGGATGTTGTTGATTGAAGCCGCATTCCACATATCATTCAGGCACATTCAGACTACATGGCAAACAATGAGGCCTGTTCTTTAATTTATGCATGTGTGTGTCGCTATGCAGAGAATAGATTGTGTGCAGGAAGGAAGCTGTGATGTAAGGGATCTGGGGAAATGTGCTATGGGATTCTGGTTCGTGGTGTGGTGTGATGTGATTTGATGGCTGTGTGCAGCCTCTGGCCAGTTAAAAAGTGTGGTCCGGCTCTGTGCACACACAGGGGAGATATGGAGAGTGACAGGTGACAGGCAGCGGCAGTCTAGCAGTTTCCTTCGTCCTTCTATGGCTGACTGGGCCAGCTCATAGTGCTCATAGTGTCCTTTCAGCTCGGTAAATCTTGCCAAATATGGCTGATGGCTTGAGTTTTTCGGTTTAGTCATGCTGAGCTGAATTCTGTTACATTTGACGTACAATCAATTAATTAACATTTATTTATGTAGCACATTATAAAACAATACATTTACAGCATTTTGCAGTTACCCTTATTCAGAGCAACCCACATTCATCTTTTTTTATACATCTGAGCAATTGGGGGTTAAGGGCCTTGCTCGGGGGCCCAGCAATGGCAACTTGGTTATGCTGGAAATCGAACGCCGATCTTCTAATTAGCAGTCTAGCACCATAACCACTGATATCATTTAGGCACATCCAGGCATCCAAATGTTCAAACTGTTCAAAACACAGTGGTATTCTTTTTAGAGTGGTTTTAGAGGGACAACTAGGGACAACTGTATGCCATAGAGTAGAGACGAGGTTATTAGCATCAATTTGAAACAGTCTAACGAGTCACATGATCTAATACACATTGGAAGACTATTCCAGAGACGTGGGGCAGTCATGAAAGGGTTGATCCCCTTTGCATTTTAACCGTGATTTAGGAACATGTGGTCTAGCCACACAATGGTGAAACACTGGAGAAAGACCATGTGCAGCTTTTAAAACTATTATCAAAATTTCACTGGAATCTAAAATCTAGAGAAAGCCAGTGCAACGAAGCCAGGAAATACTGGACCACTTCCAACATAGTCCAGTACCTCGGGATAACAAATTCTATCCTTATTGAATTTTTGCCTTAGGGACTGTAATTTTGGTTGAAATTCGCATTGGGATACGAAGCCTTTTCAGCATACGAATAAACTGCACTGAATACTGGCTAAGATGCAGGTATGTCTGGGAGCTGAAACTTGGTTGCCTCAGCGGAAAGTCATACAAAGCCAAACAAAGCAAGTTCGTCAATTTTCCCCTTTTTTTTCAGTCAGCGAAAACTGTTTAAAAAGAATCAACTAATTTCGTTCAAAACTACGGGATTTTTCTGTGGGGTTTTTTCACAGAATGGAGCCACTGAACTATTTATTTCATAGTTGATTTTATTTTTATTTTTTTTATGCAAAGGTATAACTGTAGTGTTAGGAATTGGTAATATTGATAATATTTTTAGGTGGCTAGAACAGATTACCTGCATTTACATTATTAATTATGGGAAAAAATTCGATCGCAATGTAATTTTTTTGCCTTAAAAACACATCACCAGCTGGTGCTGTGGTGCAGTCGGTTAAATAGCACTCACATGCGCTGTTGCGATCCGGCAACCAGGGTTCGATGCCGCCTTAAGTTGTTTCCGGTCCCACCCCTCTTTCCCATTTCATCTCTGTCCTGTCAGTTCAGTTAAGGCAAATGCCCCAAAATAAAACTTAAAAAAGAACATGCCTCCAGAAGGTTCCACCGTACTCTTTGCTTAGCTGAAGCAAAGTGAAGCAAATGATTCTCTGGTTTATTTCTACCAACGCTGGCGGGTCTCTTACCTGCCTCACTAACATTGCTTTTCCATCAGCGGGCCATTTTACGCCTCGCCGAATTGATACATTTTTATCACTTTCCATACATCACTTGAGTGTCTAGTTCTCTTCATTGTCCTTTAAAAATGGACCTGGAATGCTCAGAATGATGGTGTTGCTTGGAAAAAAAGATTAGGGTTGTTAGGGAAACTTCTCACTTTCGAAAGATATTGAGTAAATCACTGTTTTATGGGCTACCCTTCCCTCTTCCTCTTCCGCAGAGATGCTTATAAGAATAAAAAACTCTGCACCAGCCCCTCACCCAGGCTCTGCTCCAGTCCCAGTATCTGGTGTCAGGTGGCTCCCAGCTGGAGACGAGTGGAGCGTGCATGCCTACCCATCATCTGCAGGGGTTTCCGAAGGATGTGTGATATAGGGGGACGGTGGGGTGGCTGGATATCAGAAACGGAGGAATTTCAGATCAGCGTGTGCCATTAAGCAGCTGGATGAGGCGCTTTAGAGGGAGGCAGAAATCTTGCTTCCCAGCACATATGCTTCCAGCAGCTCCGATCTATCAAAGTGTCAGGAGGCTGCCAGGCTGTGCTCAGTCTGAACGCCACGCAGGGGCCCCGTGTAACAGGAAAACAGCTCGGTGTTTTAGGGGAGGTGAAGAGAAAGGAATAAGGGATACAGAGTGAGGATCCAGTTCTCTGTGTATTGTCTCTGTTGCTGCGCAGGTTTGTTACTACTTAATGTTCACGCCTCCACAAGAATTCCAGTTGTGTGTATATTTTTGTGTGACTCAAAAATCCATCCACAATCTAGCATAGCATAGCATAGCATAGTTAACCGTGGGTATGGAACTAGCTTCTGCTCTCCAGTGAGTAATTGATTTAGCATAATAAAGAAAGAGTTGACATTTATTTCCCATCGCAGCTTTAGAATGATGAAAATATCCTTTGTCCATGTTAACTGTTTGAGACATTAGGCTAATATATTTATGCACACATAGGTGTGAAATGCTGCAGGGAATTAAACGTTTGTAAAGTATTGAAAAACAATTCTATGGAGCAGTTTCTTGTCATCATTCTTTTTGTACAATTTCAGGGACCAAAATCTCCCCAGGTACTAAGGTAAATTAGCTGGTAAAAGTAACAAGTTAGCTCACAATTTTAGCTCTATCGATCATTTAAATGTATGTTGTGCACTTTCAAATGGTCGAAATAGAAATCAGTCTGGCCAGGAAGACCAGCCGAATCAATAATCTATACACTCTAAATGAGTGTGATTCACCATAGATCTAGGGTTGGAGTCAAAAAACAAATAGAATACAGTCTTTCCCTTAGGTTTATAGCCCCGGGGTAACAGGCGGGGGGTAGTTCTGAGTCTGACAGACACAGCTCTTGAAGAAATTATGATGTTCATGTGTTTTTGTATTATTTGTTTTATAAATACCCCTAAATGCCGTTGTGTATATAACATAAATTACATAACATAAGAATATTTCGTTTACATTTACAGAGCAATTAGGGTTAAGGTCCTTGCTCAGGGGCCCAACAGTGGTAACTTGGTTGTACTAGGAATCTAACCCAAAATCTTCTTTAACCACAAAGCTACAACCCCCCTAGTTTGTTGACTAAAAGAAGTTACAGTATATAGAAAAGGTAACTTTAAATGACGATAGAATAATAAGTAAATAAGAGGCTGAGGGCAGCGGGGGTGCCGTTGTTGGTCGGAGTCCCCCCCATTCTACCTGCACAGGGAAACACTGTAATATGGCCATTCTAAGACTCAAAAGCTTGCATGGGTTTACTCCGGGTACTCCGATTTCCCCCCACAGTCTAAAAACATGCATGTTCAGTTGATTAGTGATTCTAAATTGTCCATAGGAGTGAGTGTGAGTGTGTGTGTGGCCCTGTGATGGACTGGCGACCTGTCCAGGGTGTACCCCTCCTGCCTTTCGCCCTTTCAGAGACGGCTGGGACAGACTCCAGCAGATCCCTGTGACCCCAAATTAGGGAAAGAGAGGATATAGAAGATGAATGAATGAATAGCCATGAATTAATATTTAAAGGTTAACAAGAACTTTTTCTTTATGGAGCTAAAGCTTTATCATTTTTAGTTGAATGCCTGGTGGTCAGAAGGTTGTGTAAGTTTGTGTGAGTGTGTGTGTGTGTGTGTGTAAAGACCTCCAAACTTTACTCTTTACATTTCTTTAATTAAATTCAAATTTCCATGTAGGGTGGAAACTATTGGTTCGGCACATGTAGCGCTATGTTAAATTTTATGTCGCTTGAAAATGGTTTTCAAGTGCCTTCAAGACAGAGATCGTCTGCCTGTAAAATGGTCTGTTTTATGGTGGCCATTATCAGTGCAATATTTTTTTCAGGATGCACTTCTCACAGTTGAAACAGCAGCCAAATCTCAAATAGAAGTGTGGACAGAGGATGGCTTTGACCTTCATCGTGTCCTTGGTCTCAAGCTTGACTGAAAATCCACCTGTGCTTCTTTCTTTAGCTTTAATGCAGATGAATTCCACTAATTCTTTGTTTTGTTTTCACTGTTTGTTTATGTAGCCACATATCCTGGAAGCTTCTTAAGCTCTAACTGTGCTGAAGATGGTGTACTTACAATGGCTTTGTATTGTTTGCTGTTGTCAAAATCCACGGATAAAATCCATTTTGACCTCTGTGAAAACAAAGTCAGGCTGGAAAAAGAGAATGATAGAAGAAAAAATGAAGGTTGTAGAACTAAACCCTTTAAGGCGGTAGTCTCTGTGCTAAAGTACGCCGGGTCGATGAGAAAGAGATGAGGCGTTTGTGTTGGAATTTTTCTATGCATTATGGCTGTGCGTTCCCTTTGCCAGCTCAGGTACATGGCGTACCTGGCGCTGCTCCATTAGCTCAAATGCCTTTAGAGAAAGACTGAGAGAGAGAGAGAGAGAGAGAGAGAGAGAGAAAGAGCAGACAGCACTGTCTGTTCTGCTTCTTTATTCGCTGTGTCCCGAGAGGAGGGGCTCGTACAGCACTGGCATGCTAAAGTCTGTTAATCAGCCTGTGACTTTTGCTTCTAGAAAGAGAGAGAGAGAGAGAGAGAGAGAGACTGGTATAACAACAAGAAAAGAATAAAATCATAAATAAAGCTGACTGGTGATTTCTCTGGCTTTCTAGTAGTGTGAAGCATGAAGATAGACTCTTATGAGTGTCTTTTCCCATCATGCAATGCTTTCCCGTTTTCTTTGCCCATGATGGCACCTTTAGATTCTTTGTTTGCTTCAGTCAGGTTTGTGGGATGACCCTTGAGAGGCCTGAGTTTTTTAGAAACAGATCTTGTGAATGTAAATCTGTTTGTAAGTGGACGAAATTGTTGCATAATAATATTTATAGGTTATCAATATGAGTTAAATTCATTTAAAAGTACATCTTGAATTGACTTCTTCTGTTATAAAACCAGATAGTATACGTTTTTAAGAATATATAAGTTCAAAATCGAAGTTTAAATTTTATGTCAACTTTTGCTAGCAAGAAGGTTAACATTTTTTTCATTTACATTTACGCCATTTAGCAGACGCTCTGAGTGACTTACATTTATTTCTTTTATACAACTGAGCAATTGAGGGTTAGGGGTCTTGCTCAGGAGACCAGCAATGGCAAGCTGATGGTGCTGGAAATCAAACCGTCTATCTTCCAGTTAGCAGTGCAATACCTTAATCATTGCGCTAAAAATGCAACTTAGCATTAAAAATAAGCATGGTTGTCTGTGGGAGTGGCTGGGAACGACTGGCAAGGGCAAGCAGCTGTCATCTGTCAGTGTCCCATATAAACTTTCACTAAAAATCAGGGGTAAATCTAAGATTTGTATAGCTAGCAAAGTTAAAATCTGCACCATACACCGAACACGAGCAAGTCCATCATTCTTCAGTTCTCGTAGGTCTCCTGAGTCAAATGCTTGCTACACAATAAAAGCGTTGATGTGTCGGTAGTTGATGGCCAAACAATCACCTGCAGCCAGAGTTAAGCCCTGGCAGCATCGCGGGGAAAGCCATGTCACACACCTGAACATTTACACAACGGAAACACAGGCTGTGAAATCTGAAACGGAGCTGGAGCGGAGCACTTATAAAAGGCTTTAAGTGTGAAGCAGAAATGTTTGCCGCTCTATTCCACTCACATACTCTGCTTGTGACCCGTAAAAGCGGAAATACTCTGAGGTCTCACAGCTTGGCATGATGTCTTGAATAATTAAATGACACACCGACACGTCATTGAAGTACTTCAGTCTTTTGACGCATCACAACCTAAACTGGGAAGACGAAAAAAGCAGGAAAAAGCATTCTACGTTTATAACTAACAGATGCTAACATTGCGCTAAATGATATTTACCACAGTTTGGTTTTATGACTCATGTTATAACCTTGAAATGTTCATAGAAATAAGTTTAAAATGTGTTACGTCCCATTAGCTAACCCATTGACCTTCACAGAGAATAAACTAAAAATGTTTATAAATGCATAGTTTAAAAAAAAACCTGTCAGGTTAGCTCATTCTCGCTAGTTAGCTGGCATTGTGTATTATTTAAAAGAAATTGTTGTCAGAAATACTATCCGGTTGACTACTGTAAAAACTTTTTAGAACTAGCAAAGAATGTTTAATTGTGTTATAAAAAAATTAAACATACGTCATGTGCGTGTGCTAGCTAGCATCCTGGCATTAACATTGGGGATAATGAGCATTTAGAATGAGCTAAAACTAATGTTTAAATGTCTGTTTAGCTTATAGCTAACTAGCTTGCTAAAACTATAAAAAGATAAGCAGAATTTTAAGCATTCTCTTAGATAGGGTATTATCATTTTTGTAGGAAAAAACCTTTGACTGAAATGTAAAATTCTCCTGAAAATCTTATAAAATTACATTTACGGCATACGCTCTTATTTAGAGCAACTAACATTTTATATCTCTTTTCTACAACTGAACAATTAGGGGTTACGGTCCTTTGCTTAGGGGCCCAGTGGTGGTAACTAGGTGGTGCTAGGAATCGAATCCTGATCGTCCAATTAGCAGTCCAACACCTTGAGCACTGTGCTATCACTTCCTCAAGTTACTTTTTAGCATGTAGTTAGCATTAGTTTTAAGAATAATGAACACTGATTATTACATTTTTTGGGGAATGTTAATTATTTATCTTTGTTTGGTCAGCTGATTTCCAAATTCAGCAAAAATGCTATGCACATATTGGAGTGGGAGTGACTTTCATGTTCCCTTTTGAAGTGTTCCACATAGGAGAACGCTTCATCACACGCCGTCTGCGGCCCGCAATCTGTTTCTTCAGTTTTGCACAGTTTTCTCTGTTCCACCTGGACATGACAAATCCTTAATTGCTCAGGCTTAAAGATACCCACCTACGTGTCAGCCGTTTTAATTAACCTCTTCCCCATGCCAGCAGCGGTGTAATGCCACTCAGAGTTTGAAAGCAAATGCACAGAACCCCAGCGGGATTTCTATGATACATTCATATTCATGCTTTTTTTTTAGGCTAGCAGGAAAAGCATGTGCTGTTGGACGGGGTGGGTTGAACAAAAAAAAATCACGTCGAGCAGTATGTTTATAAGAATCTGCCACATTCTGAGACATAAAAAAAGCAGCCAGTTCCTCTTGGGAGAGCAACACAATGTCCAAAGCCTCTTAGAGGACCTCTTCACTACTCACACTACAACACAGACTAGACATAGCTAGTGTAGGATCTTCACAGCCAGTATATAATTAGAGTGAATCAAGTGAAGATAGATGTAGTCCCATGAAACAAGGGCCTTAACCTTCAGTCCTAGACAGTCAAGAGCGAGGAGTTCTCACCCGACTGTGAAATTAAACACGGAGGGATTCCATATAAGATACCAGTATTAACTATGGAAAATTTTAATAGTATATAAAAAGAAAGTGCAAAGCATTGTGCAACCAACGACAGGACTCTTGTTTTGTAACTGTAGTTGTACGAATAACTGGAGAAAATCATGCTGCCGAGGAATAAATGATACAAATAAAAGTTGTTGTTTATTGTCTGGATGAATTGACAGCATTGACAGTATTTGCATGTCGACTATGAAAACAATCACAGTCGTTTGCAAAGGCTTTGTCCATTAGTCAATACATTAAAAAGTAATTAGTTTCTGCCTGTGTGGCTCTATTTGAAGGGCTTTTCTCAGGTGTAATGAAAATTTATCGAGACTGGGGGTTTTTTTCCAGATGGGCGGGGAGAGAAAAGAGGATTTCGGAGGTGTGATTACAGTGCCGAATTTCCCCTGGCTGCTTTCAATTGTGGCTAGATGCTACAATGCTGATGACCAAAATAAGCCATTATCCACTAAGAAGCCTGTCACGAAGCCCTAATTAGAGGAGCCAGAGCACTATTTAGAGCTTGACTATATTTGGCTTGCATGCGTATTTAAAGTTTAGGCAAAATTGATGCTTTAATTTTGATCTGCGCCTAATGACTCGCTGCTAAAAGAAGGCAGCTATTTTTAGAAGGCCCCTTCTAGCCAAGCTCCGAGTGGGCGCCTGGAGCAGACGGTTCAGCATGCGGTGCTTGGAATATTTCTATTTGAAATAATAAACTTTCAGTCGAACCGGCTTGGTACATGCAATCAGTTTTAATCAAACCCATCGACCAGGACCAGGTTCTGCAGACGAAGCGTTTTTTTATGCCGGTGAATATGTGATCGCAAAAGCGTGCGTTCGCACATGAATTTGCACATCAGACAGGTGTTGGTCAGCGGCCAGCCTAATCACCGCTGCCTTTGTGCGTGACTGAGCCGGGTGCTTTTGTGCACCATCGCTATTGTAATTGCTGAAAGAGGAGGCAGGTGTGAGCTGATAATGTAGTGTATGGGTATGGGGGTCACGCTGGCCCTGTGGACAGGCTTCCCTGCGCCACCTCGCATTCACGAGCGCCCTTTGTTCGTCCCTGTTTCACCTGACCACAAATGCGTTCTGGCTTTTCCTAATTGAACCAGCCTGCCTTTTCTTTCAAACCATTGTGTGGACGAGAGTATAGCGTCCAGAGGCCAGCGCCAATGCTGTTCTTTCATTCTCTGCGTTGGAATGAGGGGTCAAATGTAAAGTAAATTTGAAACGCATGCCATGAAATAAAAAAAAAACCTAGATGGAATATTGAGAGGGAAACACTGTAAAAGAAGAGATTAGATGTTGACTGAGATGTTGTGGTAAAGGAGTGTTGAGGAAAAAAATTGAAGGAGGATTTAGAATAAGGAGGAGGAGAGTGAATGAATTATAAAAGGAGGGAATGGGGACAATGAGGCAAATCAGTCTCGGCTGAGGGCGCAGGCAATTAGAATAAAATTAGCTGGACCTTGGCAAAGGCTAGGGCAGACAGTGGGGCCAGTGAGATGTTAGAGCAAGAGAAAAAGAGAGAGAAAGAAGAAAAGCCAGGGAGAAAAGGATGAGAAGAATATTCTGGTTATTAAAATGTAATGATTAGCCTGGTGTGAATGTGGTCGAAGCTTGATGGCAGGGTCACCTGTGTCCTAAAGGGAATAAGGGTGTAATGGTAATAAAAGCTCGCTGTCTCTGTCTCTGTCTCGCCCTTTCTCTTTCAATCTCGCCTTTGTTTTACACATTATTTTTTTCACCCTCCTGTTCATGTTTCATATTTGTTGCTTTGGTGCGATTTTTTTTAAGCTTTTATGTATCTATGACAACGAGAAAAGTATATTATGGCGGGCTGAGGGCAGTCGTTAGAATCCACCAAATTATTTATGCAGAAGACAGTGTTGTAGCTGTCTGTATCCTTCAGTCTAATCTGTATCATTTGTCATTCGAAAGACTGGTCCATTTATTAGTCGTAGGAATGTGTGGTTACTTCCACATTTGTGTGTCTAAGTGTCTATTTAATCTAGGTTCATGTTGGAAAATTGGATAAAACTGTAAAAGGGGTCAGAGCAACAAGGTCAAGGTCAAGGATTAAGGGTCTTGCTCAAGCACCCAGCAGTGGCAGACTGGTGGCGGGGCTTTGAACCCAAATCTTCCTGGTCTTCCATTCAACAACTTAGCACAGGGATGTCCAATCTCACTCCTGAAGAGCCGGAGTCCTGCAAAGTTTAGCTCCAACCCTAATCAAACACACCTGAACCAACTAATCAAGGTGTTGCTGGGTACACTTAAAACTTACAGGTAGAAGTGTTGAGGCATGTTGGAGCTAAACTCTGCAAGAGTTTGGACACCCCTGACATAGCACCTTAATCATCTGACCCACCACTAACCCACCAGACTAGATACTAAGAAATGACAAACTGCTACCAATCTTTATTTGTTTTTGCTACATATCTGTTTTACATATTTCTGCCGACATCAAAAGTGGTTAAGGTGTTGGATTGTTGATAAGAAGAGAGGTTCAGGTTCTAGCACCACCAAGCTGCCACTGCCGGACCCCTAAGCATGGCCCTTAATCTTAACTGCTCAGTTTTATAATAATAAAAAAAAAACCATAAAGATAACAGTGTCTGCCAAATGCTAGAAATGTAAATGTAAAGTAAAAATTCAGACTTTCTTCATACAGTCCAGTTGCACATATTGCTTATATTTAGTTTTGTTTAGTGTTTTTAAACCAGACGTTTCTTTCTTACAGTTTAGTTGTCTATAGTTCTCATGTTGTATCTCAGCACATGACACGGTACTTATACCTCGCATCAATCTTGTGTCATTTTCGGCACGATCGAGTCTTTGTAGTAGCAACTGTAGAAGGATTGGGAAAGGAGATCTAGATATGGATGAACTCCACAGCGTTCATCCATAAAGCTTAGCCCTCCCTTTCCTCAGAGATACCTCTTCACTTCTCAATGACAGATGAAACACAGCAACTTCAAAATAACATTCAGTGTGTCCCTGTGTTGGCAGTCTAGCTCACCTGACAGGCAGGCCAAATCCCAGTCTTGAGAACGCTATTGCTCTATACAGGCTTCTGTATGTTCATCATCAACACTGTCAGCACTAAAGAAAAAAATAAGACCCTGAGAAAGAAAGCGCAGATGCTCTAAAGTAATATTCAGTTGTATTTTGGGCTTTTATCAAATAAAGAAAAGGTCTAACGGTAAATTCTTTACTTTTATCCCCATCAATTGCAGACTTGGGGTCGGGGTTAACGCTAACCCTAACCCTAACCCTAACCCTAACCTCAAAAAATAAAGGTTTTATAACTTATCCATTCATCGTCTACAATTCTAATCAGGATCACAGGGGATTTACTGGAGTCTATCTAGTTGTCACTGGGTGAGAGGCAGGGGTACAATCTGAAAAGGTCACCAGTCCATCGCAAGGCCACATACAGATAAATAACCAGACACACTCACAGATATAGGCAGAATCACTAGATTCATTAGAATCACTAAGTAATCTAACATCGCCCATTAACCTTGCATTCTGGGTAATCCTGTATTCTTAAAGTTCTTCGCTCGTACTAAAGACTTTCTGTTCTCTGAAATCCAACCTTTGAGTTCTGTTATCAGTTCTGTTGACTAAACTGGTCTGTTTGGTTCTAACACATTTGTCCTGAGTCTGGTAACCGTTACAGCGAGAGCTTTAGCTTTAACGTTATTTACAGTTGTGACGAATACGATTGCATGCCTTTTAGGAGAAACGTATTAAAAAAAACTTTAAAAAAAGGTAAAACTTTTTAAACGACAACAATAACATGGCATTTTTAAAAAAAAATGAGCTTAATTATAGATGCCACTCTATACAAAATCTTACAAAACAACGAGTAAGGTGTGGTTCTCCTTTATCTTTTTTTTTTTCTTTTATCTGGTTCTTAAGTGCATTTTTTTTTTCAGCCTGTGAAAAAAGGGAATGACAACGTTACACTCCAGTGAAGTGAGACAGGACAGTGTGATTGCACTGAAGGCAGGTTAGGTATATATAACGTTTGCTTAGCTTTCTGGCTTCATATTCTTTAGCTATTCATTCATCGTTTGTATAGTAACGATGCATAACTGTGATCTTAGCTCATTGCATGAATTAACACGTTTTTCATAAAGCTGGAGAAATTAAATTTTTGGATTTTGTATAAAAACTTAAGCTTTGAATTTTTGATGTCGTGTTTTTTCTAACATAAACGTCTATAAACTACAGACTTTTACTCAAGTAAAACATGCTTCGTTTCATAAGCCAAAGTTCTACCCGCTTGAGTGACCTTCAGAAGTTCACTAAAGGTATATTGCGTTTAAACATTTGGCCCTAACTGTGAAACAGGAGTATTATGGACGTTTTGACAGATGATATATGATTTCATACAGTGGCTGAGCTACAGCATGTAGACATCCAAGAACTCAATCAAACATTTGGATGTCCACCGTGTGAGGAAGTTACACAGCAAGGTATTTGATATCTATAGGCACCCTGCCTGTTCTTTCTAACCAACATGATTCTTGCTGAACGTTTAGGAAAGTTTAAAAAAGCATTTATTTGTTGGTTTATTGAGAGTTTCTGGACATCTGACCATCACGTCTACAGTACATGTGTTTCTTACCTGTCAGGAAAGAAATTTAAGCGATATATAAGTTTCTGTGATTTATGGTTTTAAGATTCATGGTTTTAAGCAATATCTGAGTGTATGATGACTTTTATGTTTGTCAAACTGATGAAAGAATATTTTCTAAGATTGTTCTTCTAAGAACCCCAAGGGCATTTTGGTATAAACGTATGGATGTAGGAGTGTAGCTAGTATTTACTGCGCGATAGAGACAAGAGTTTATCTTCTCTTCGTGTGTGTGGAGCCACCCGGTCGGGGTCAAGATGATCTTTGTGTTACGCACACATACACACACACACCCTGAGCGCGCACATACTAGAAATTAGAAGGACAGTCGTGCTTGTCAATTTTGCATATTGCTTGTCACACCTTGAGCCCAATAAACTTTTTAAATTATTTACTACATTCGTCTCCTAAATGCTGATTAACTGAGTGTGTTCTTTACCTCCAGTTTTAATTTCCACCACATATCGAAAATCTTCAAATTTTCTCCAGTATGACAAGGCAAGCTTTATAAAGACATGGTGTTCCATGGAGTGGAATATCTTTTACGAAACTTGCATGGAGAACTCTTCGTCCAACATCAACGCCTGACTAATGTGGCGGAATTAGTACAGTCACACAGTCACTCTACAGGAAATCCTAAAATTTCAGCATTAGATTTGGACTTCTGCTGTAACTCTGCTACAACAGAAAAGAAGCAAAAAAAAAAAAGACAAGCTGCTCCTCCATTTTAATGCTGGAAATGAAAAGGTTGAGGAGACTGATCTGATTGGTTCTTGTCACATGAAACATGATGCGCTTGAGGCTTTCTAAAAAGTTATATCTAGCTGCGTTGTGTCTACATTTGCAATAACGCAATTGAGCGCGTAAAAGATGCACTATGTTAACGGCCCCCTTAAGATTAAAGGTTGGTAAGGTAGGTAGTGCGTGGACCTACAGCTCTATCGCTTTCTGGGTAGTCTCGCGTAGCTAGACATTCAGACTGATGACAGACGGTCTGGAAATCTTGGCCGCTTAAAATGGCTAAGGAGAAAGTATGACTGACAGGTAACGCAACCAATGACGTTTCGAAATAATGTTGTCACGGTTGCAGAATTTCTTTTGGACAGGTTGGAATATGGTGTGATTTAAATTTTACGGTATTTGATAGTAACTGATAGCTTATGTAGTTTGTGTACCTTCGCGAATTAGCTCGACTACAGCAGCATCTGTACTATTTTTATCTTTGGAATTTTAGTACTGTTACTAAATGTAATATAAACTTTGGACGGCGAGGGTCGGACATACACTTTAATGCTATCGGGCTACATTTTGCATTTTCCAAATTGTCCTACTGTATCTTTAATAAGTTAAGGTGGAACCAAAGGCAAATTTTTCTTCCCTTTGCTGTTTCTTGGCTGTGTGCCAGAATTAATTTCATGTTAACATGTTATCGTCCTATAGTGCAAATCTTTTTTTTTAAATGCCTACAATTACCATGATGGCTTAAGATTTAAAATGGATCTGACTAGGTAGCATTAGTAGTATTATGCATTCGTTATTGCCAGCTGTTTGCTGCGGTGTTGAGAAACTGTGCAGTCCAACCATACAGAAGCTTGAGAGTAAACCAAGCCCAGGAAAAAACATTTACGTAAAGCAGCGCAAATGCCTCATCAATAATACAGATGCAAAGTGGGACCATCAGAGGACCTGCTGAACGATCGTGCATAAGAAAGAAAAGTTTCAATGGAGCTGCAATGGTCATTAACAGTGACAGTGGCATCCTAATAATAACAGGGTGCGATCTCCGGGGACACAGCAGGCAGATTCATAATCAGAGAAGGAGGGAAGGATAATGCAGCATCGTGCCTAACAGAGCTACATGTACTGTAGCACAGTGTGCACTCCAAACAGCCCTGGGGGACAGTGGCATCCCAAGGGCCCCGTTCTCACTCCTTCTTTCTCTCTTTCGCCTGCCCTCAATCTTACTCTTTTGCTCACTTGCTTCTCGCTTACAGGGCAGACGAGCCATCTGTTGAACTGTGGTTCAGGAATCTACATAAAGGTTTATTCCATTAATTTTCTACCCACATTTTAGGTCTAAGAAATGAATTCTGGCTGTTTAGGCCATGCATTTACTATTCTGAGAAAAAAAGCATTTGCTAATCAGCGTAGCGAACGCCACAGTGAACGGCGTAACATCCGCCCAGCATCCCGTGTCTTACTGGATAGCTAGTCAGAAATGGGCGTTAGCAAGTGCGTTAGCAAGCGGAGTCGTCTGATTTCCGAGGCAAATGCTGTACATTACACTTAATGAAACCAGTTTATTAAAGTACATTTTATGATCCGATCAAAGTATGAATGTTAAATTGAAAAAATAAAAGCAGTAGAAAGGCGCAGCATGTGAATTAACCCTAAGCAAACACCAGTTTGAGACAGAAATAAGTACAGCTCAATATACAGTTACACTAAACTTGTTTACAGGGAAAAATAAGATTTAGCATCTCGCTGCCTCTTTTTATTTTTCCAAACAAGGTTAGTTTTTACAGCACTTTAAATATACCCACTCACGGGATAGTATAGATAGAATCATCTTTTATGGCCCACCAAGTGAATGATAATGTATTAACATATAATAATTCACGCCTAATCGCAGAAGCCTTTTTTTTTACACACGTTTGATTACTTTATAGACAAAACGCTTAAGGTATACAAACTATAAAACAACACAAGTATGATCATTCAATTAATTAAGTGTCTTACAGAAATCAATCCTGGATTCTTGGCACATTCCGGGCTTTGTGTCTGTTCCATAAGCTTCATGATGAAGTCACAGGGGATTACTTTTCTAACCGTCTGAAAGGAATTGTGTTAGCGTACTTACTGGTCAAGTTAAAAATAAAAATAATTGTTTTTAATGAGTCTGTCATAGAATAAATTCATCCATCGATAACTTTAGCTTTACTGTTTCGGTTTGATTGATCAAGCCGGCTTTAAAATGATAAAAAGCTTGCATGTGTAATTATTACTTCATGCAAAATGTTATATTACTATTTTAAAAAGATGTGATGATATAATGTTGTGTATCATTTCATATGGCTCAAAAACAGGAAGTGTAATGCGGCATATGGTTTTGTTCGAATTAGATTCAACCAAACTGACTGTCATCCTAAAAATTTCCTAATTACGAGTTGGAAAGATGTAATTATGAGTTGGAAAGTTGTAATTACAATGAATTTACAATGACAAAGATGAAGGAGTGACACCACATTATATGTTTTTTAAATGTAACTGTATTATTACACATAATATTGTAATTGTATAATGTTATTATATTTGTTTAGTCAATTACTATCTAATTACCTTCTAATATGATTGAACCTTCAATCTCAACGTGTGCTATCAGCTGCAGAGGTTGCATCCATTGATTCCACTGTTTTCTAACTGACATGTACACACCTCAGAAACACAAAACTTGTACAAAGCTCAAATAAAATTTTAATTTAAATTTTACGGTATTTAATAGAAACTGATAGTTTATGTAGTTTGTGTACCTTTGCGAATTAGCTCGACTACAGCAGCGGCATTTAATCTGTACTATTTTTATCTTTGGAATTTTAGTACCGTTACTAAATGTAATATAAACTTTGGACGGCAAGGGTCGGACATACACTTTAATGCTATCAGGCTACATTTTGCATATCTTTAAGTTAAGGTGGAACCAAAGGCTAATTTTTCTTCCCTTTGCTGTTTCTTGGCTGTGTGCCAGAATTAATTTTATGGTACAGGAACACAACCAAAATCCTCAACAAACACAAAGGGAAACACAAGGGCAATATATACACAGGACTAACCAATGGGAACACGACATATGGACAAGGGAATCACGTGACAGAAACATATGGGGAACAAAGATCACATGACACAGAACAAGACAGGAAGTAAACAAAGGCAAGAACAATGAACACACATATAACTCAAAACATAAAAATGAATTATATAAAACAAACAACAGATTCACTCCCTTAACAAAATCAACTCAGTCATTCCAAAAGAATAAATTCTTTACAAATAGATCTCTTCAAATCATCTAATAAAATTGATATATATATCGGGGAAACATAATATCGGCAATATGTCAATATTTTTCCAATATAGTGCAGTCCTAAAATTTTAATGTTGTGAAATATCTACAAAAACGAATTAGTTCTGAATAATTACAATTGATCAGTTTAAGAATTTTTGATTGTCTCAATTTGTTGTTTTTCTCAAAATTAAAATAAACTTCTGAATCCTAGAATCCATTTGTTTGGTATTAAACAGATTATTATTTGGGGCAGGGTGGCTCAAATGGTTAAGGTGCTGAGTTGTTAATCTGAAGACCAGAAACACCTGGGTTCAAGCCCCACCTCCAGCAAGTCAACCACTGTTGGGTCCTTGAGCAAGACCCTTAACCCCTCCTGCTCCAGGGGCGCTGCATCATAGCTGACCCTGCGCTCTGACCCCCAACTTAATAAGATGGGATATGCGAAAAATGCATTTCATTGGCTCTGTACATGTACCTTACACAATGAATTGAATATACTTAAAGGGGCTTATTTGTCACATGTACTTTACAGCGTTTAGAAAGTTGGGGTTTGTGGTAGAGTTAGGGCTCGTAACACAGTATAGAAAATAAAAAACAACGTATTAAACCAAGCTTTAGTGCAAATCTTCTTACCAAATAAAAATGCAAGCATTCGGCAATACTGGTGTATAATAGAACATCATATTCCCAGTGCTGAATAATATAATATAAATGTATTTAAAATATAAAAAAAACATCGATACAGATAAATGTTTAAATTTCTGCTGTAAGCACCCATATTGTCTTGCTGTATCTTCTTCTGTTTGAAGCTTTCCACTCCACACAGGACCCAGGTAAGAATGAGGGACAGTGTGAGTCAGTAGAAAAGCGAAAAAAGTGAGTATGTAATGTTGCGTAGGAGGCAAAGATAGAGATACATGATGTGTTTTACATCTTTAAAAGTAAATCTAAGAACCACCTCTCTCATCCTGTCATACCTCTCCCGCCTCTGATCTCCTGCCTCTTTTTCGTCCTGGCTCTCTGGCTGGCAGCGGTAAATGATGGGTGATGCTCTTAGCCTGGCAAACATGCCATGCTTGAAGTAGAGCGCCGTAGGAGATCTGAGACCTGGGAGGCTCTTTGCTTTAGACCTCTGGATGGTCAAAGCGCACCTCCAGGGGTAGCCTTGAGGGCCGCAAGCAAAAAGGCATACAGGAAGAATGCTGAAGACAGATTGAGGGAAAGAAGAGAAGATGGAGAAAGCCTTAAAGGGTTGAGAAAAAAGATTCGGACTGAAAACATGCCAAAGGATAAAGTTTGGATATTTTCTTTTGTGTTTTTTTTTTTTTTTTTTTTTTGCAGCATCGGTGGGTTTTTTGTTTGCCGAGGTGAAAAAGGTCACGGTAAACAAGGGATCGGGAGTGTGAGCGAAATTAGAAAAGACACATACAAAATAAAAAAAGAAAATTGTTTATACAGTATGCACTGGAGCTCTATGAAGCTTCCTATTAGCAGCATTATACACGTTTTCTTACAATAATTTTCCTGTTTTTATGCTTATATTTTATCCTGTTTTCACAAAAGTTACACAACCACAAATCTGTTCTTGTAAACAAGCAGTTTTAGCTTTGATAAACGGTGGTCCAGTAGTGCTCAACATAACGGCAAAAAAAAAATGCAAGAACTGACGGCGGGGTGTCGTGTGTTAAGCTGCTGGTACCCACATGTGCAATTGCGTCCCGGCGACCCGGGTTTAATTCCAGCTCAGGTCCTTTTCCGTCCTCTACCTCTCTTTATCTCCACTATTTTATCCCTGTTTGTCATATAAATAAAGACAAAATGCCCTCCAAAAAATATCTTTGCTTTGATTTTGTTTTTCACAACACAACGGAATCAAAGCACAACATAACGAATTTTAAACCACAATCATCAATTCACAACACAACGCAAGTGCTCCCAATCAATAGATGGCAGTGTTGGCTCTGTAAAAAACAATATTTTCCGCAGGTGCACAAAAAAATATTTTTATGTAGCTTATGTGATTTTACAATGTGTAGTTGGTTTCTAAATTATCAATGAAAAAACTCTTTGTGTGCGACAATAAAAAGAAATTACTTTGGGTTGTGTTTTAAATTCTTTTTTGGGGGGGATTTTTGGTTTGCTTTTTAAATGTCGTTATGCTGTGGACAACTAAGCCACCCTACCTATAGGACAAAAACTGGAAAGCAAAGGGTTTAAATTATTACCAGTGGCATTACAGTCTAAAGTTTGACGTTATACATAAGCACATCATGTCAAAATGTCATGTCATCTACACCAAAGCAATTTGCCAAAAACTAAATTTAAGTTTTAGTAGTTACTTTTAATGCTAAATCTTAGACAAGTCACTTCCTGTTATCACTTATATTATAGAAGCTATAGAAAAATGTTCCTTTTCTTATATATTTTTGGGGCATTTATTGCCTTTATCAATAGGACAGATTGAGAGATGAAACAGGGCACAGAGAGGGGGTAGGACCAAACAGGACCAGAGCCGGAATTGAACCCAGGTCGCCAAAGCACAACCGCGCATGTGGGTGCTAGCTCCTTAACCCAATACAATCCGCTAGAAAGTCATTCCTTTACCTGCATTTTGTTAAATTTTTTTTGTAGAAATGAATATAACTAAAACTAAAAAAAAAAAAAAAAAAAAAACACCCAACTTTTTCTAAAGATTTTTTTTTTAATGGAAAACTTTCTGACAGTTACAAAGCACTGATACCCAAAACGGCACCCAAATGTCAACTAATATAATAAAGGTTTACAGTATCAACAATTTAATGTTTTTCTTTGTTAAACAATATAATATTTTAATCTGTTTATTATTAGTCTTAGTCGTATAAATCCCTCTGAATGGGCCGTTACTATGGAAACAATTCATTTGATTAAACGACTTAACACCTGCTGACTAATTAAAATAAGGAATTCGGCATTATTAAGTTCTACTTATTTTAAGTACTTATTTACAGAACCTATCATGAACCCTGAAAAATTAACTTAATCAAACTCCTTCATATTACAAGCATTGTTAAGAAGGTGTTAAAATCACACGACGCCTGCAGGGGGCACTGCGCTTCTTGTTGCACTCACATGGCATTAAGGTGCCATGCTTTTGTGGGCGCTGACAGCGGTGCTCAGGTCGCCCTCGGGGAGAGGACGTCCTGCGGGGGCAGATGGACGCCGTGTGGCGCCTCAAACAGACAGGTGGGCTGCTGTCACCCTGGCCCAGCGAGCAGGCGGCGACTTTCCCCCAGGAGGTCACCTTCATACACCCACACACCAGCACTCACACAAGCTTCCAAAAATGTATCACTGACATCCGTCTCATTAGTCTTCAACCCCAAATACAATCAACAAACCACATCACGACCCATCTGCACTCTCCACCGAATTCATATGCTGACTTGCAGATTATCAACACACACACACACACACACACACACTCCAAAAGCACATCCAGCGCACACACACATACACACACTATTTGTATGTCCAGAGTGTTAGACTATGTGCTAACATCCCAAAACATCCCACTCTTCAAACACCCCCCTCTGCTAACAGTCTAATGTTATTAGAATGTTTTTTATTAGTTTGTCTGATGAGTTTTCGTGTGTTCACTGTTTCGATTAGATGATTTCAGCATGATAGTTTTAGGTTTCCACATAAGATAGGTTTTCCTCAGTTAGCTAGTTAGCATTTATCTAACATAAGCACTAGTGTTTATTTAGCATTCAGGGCTAATTTGATTACAGCAAATGTTTATAGCTACAGTATTCTCTCAAGGTAAATATTAATATTCTCTTTTGTTTTTTGGTTTTCTTTGTAACTCTGTCATTCATGTCTGACAGCTAACTGGCTAGCAAGGCTAACCTTCAGTGTTCAGAATGTTATATCCACACTATTACATTTAAAACAACAGAATAAAACTAGTGGTGGCTCTGTGGTTCAATCTGTGGAAGTTTGTGGGTTCGATTGCCAGCAAGCTTCCACTGCTGGGTCCTTTACCACCCTTAACCACCGATTGCTCCAAGTTGTATAAAAGAAATGCAAGTTGCTCTGGATAAAGGTGTCTGCCAAATTACGTACAATTATGTAGGGACAATAGTGACTTGCATGATTAAGGCACTGAATTGTTAATCGGAAGACCTGGGTTCAAGCCCCACCACCGCCAATCAGTCACTGTTGGGTCCTTAAGCAAGACCCTTAACCCTTCCTACTCCAGGGGCGCTTTAGCATAGCTGACCCTGCGCTCTGACCCTAACTTTCTAAGATTGGCTATGTGAAGAAATAAATTTCAGTATCTGTGACAAAATAAAGACATTTACATTTTAAATGTAGATATTTTAGCTAAGCTGTTACGGACGGCCACTAGTTTTAGTTTGTTTTGTTTTAGCTGCACATTAATTCGAACTTATTACAATCATCCGACAAACAAAAATCTATTTAAATAAAATGAATTTTAACAAATCGACTATCACTTTTTTCAAGAATCTGTCAGAAACATTACACGTACACGTGCTATTCCGTTAGCTGGGCTCTGTGCCCTGTTTCTGCCTCATCTTCACTCCAGTACACAGCCAGATTTTCTCTAGATAGATATCCATCTGTACATAAAGCCGGCCATGCTGCATCCTAAAATAGATGTTCCATCGACTATTTCTGTGTGACATTGTGGCTTGCTGTAAACCAGTATAAAGGCTAATTAAAATAGCAAAAGTTCGGCAGATTAAAAAAAAAGAAACTGTCCTGTAATTATGGCCTGTGCGTGAGGACATCATAAGCAGGCGGAATCGTCCTGCTAATGAAGGAAATAAATCGATCACAACAAGACAAAGCCCTGCTTTATGACCCTCTTTCCCGCCGACACACAAAGGCCCTCGTAAAGGCAGAGAAGGGAAAGTTTAATGATAGTCTTAAAGTGTCGGGGCCACTACCTCATTTTTACTGTGCTTCCCCGTGACAGTAGGTGCACTGTATTCTGTGCTCGGCTCCTTGTCCTCATTAGCTTCCTCTTCTTTCGTTTTCCTTTATCTTTCCGATCTCTCTTTTGTCTTGGTGGCTCACTCGCTCTCTCGCCTTCTCTCCCTCCAGAGTTGAATAAGTGACAGATTTTCCATTTAAACTGTGCGTTTTTGAGTACACACATTTAGGAAAACCTGTACGCTTATGCGTGGAGTAAGGAAGCGGTAGCATAGAGCGAGATTCTCTCTATAGCATCTGTGTGGCAGAACGCAGTTGTTGGACTACTTATTTAAAGACTGGGGTTTGATTCCAGGGCCACCAAGCTACAAGGACCCTTTGGTCAGTTGTATAACTGAAAATAATGTAAGTTGCTCTGGATAAGGGCGTTTGCCAGGAAAAGAAGTTCTATTATACATTTGCCCAGACATGTGGTGGACTCTGCCGCTTTTTTCAGTGGGGTTGGTGCTAGAGCTATCAGTGACATCAGTGGGTGGAGCTTTTACTGCAGACCGCAGTTAATAATATTAAAATATCTCAGTTCAGTAGTGCCTAAAGAAAAGACCAACACTCACCTAACAATCAGGTGAAAGAGGAAAATTTTGGACAAAAAGAAAAACATATATAAAGAGGTAGCGGAGGACATGACAGCCGCTGATATTCGATGATATATTTACAAATATAACGGTAACAGTTTTCGCAAGAGATAACAAGCAATTCCTGTCACACATTGGGGACGTAGCAGGTTTAGCTCTTTGGTAGCGCAGACGCAAGCTGATTCCGTTTGAGGGCCACCCTTGGCCATCAACTATGTCTCTGGCACAAGCCCAGTGGAAAGCTTTATCCGAAAGCCTATCCAGCTTTCCAAAATGTGCCTCATCTAACACACCCACCCAACCACACACACGGCACGTCCCATACCTCTCTATTTACCCAAGCCTTTCCTGCATTTTACACCTGGGAGCCTGTTCGATTGCTAAGTTTCCGCTCTGTGTATCACTGCTCACTTTTACTTTTCTGCACCTGAGTGTTAAGACCTGATATAAAAAAGTGCATCTTGTTAAAGCTCGATTTCTGACTGCAGTACTTTGAAGATGTGCTGCAATGATGCAGCTGAACCTGTGCGCTGGGAGTTTTTCATCGTTTTTTTTCTTAGCGGAAAAAAGTTGTTGTTTATGTTTCACAAATAACTATATCCGCGAATACCTTAGATGATCTTACATAATTACACATGTGTAAGAAATGAAATCTGACAGGACGTGCCGTCGAACCCGGAGCGTTAATGTGTTTCCTACAACAGCACAGCATGTCGTGTTTTATTGCTATTATTCCACACTGATTGGTGGCTATAACATATTTACGTTTAATGTGTTTTAAAGGAGTCATCAAATGCCCATTTTTTCACAAGTTGATATGATTCTTTAGGGTCTTAAAGAAAAGTCTATAATATAATTTGATTAAAAATTCTCATTGGTAGTGTAAAAAAACACTCATTTTACCAAAAACAGCTCTGTTCACAGCGACCCGGTTTAGCACATGTTGCTTTAAATGTTAATGAGCTCTGTTTATCCCACCCCTCTCTTCTGTGGGGCGTTTCCACTGGTAAAACCATTTCAAATACAATTTGGTAATTATTAACAAACACTGTTATAAATACCATCTACAAAGGTAAAAATAATGTAGCGTTATTATCTTTTCTTTACTGCCGTGATTTTATTAGAAAAAGAACGATTTACAAAGATTCATAGAAAAAAAATACATTTCTTTCTACTGAAGCAGGAACAGGAATAGTTGGTGCCGATCCGTTACCTATTCATTTTCAGATGCCCAAGGCCACGCCCATGATTGACACTGCCGTCTAAGCATAGACCCTAGAGTAGAATGTCTCCTAACTGATTGTGTTGTTAAATTGTTATTTGAAATAACGAACACAATCACTTAGGAGACATTCTGCTCCGGCATGGAAACTACAGTGGACAGTCTACATCTTACTCAACAACTGTGGGAGTGGCCTTGGTGTGTGTGACATCACAAAAAAGGCATTGGAAACGGCTTGATTAAAAAAAGAGGAAATAATTTAAAGACATAAGAAAAACACCGAGTGGATCTTTATCAGTATGAGGTGAATGTGTACACACAGATTTCAGTTCAAACAGCATTTGGAAGACACCCTTATTCAGAGCGATATGGGAATCAAACTCACAATCTTTTAATTAAACACCTTGACCACTGCACAACAAACAACTTGTACAAAAGTATGTCGCATCCGATGGACCCTTTAAAAATCTGCAAACTGAACATATCCTGCTGTTGTTTTCCTAAAATGACTTGATTTGGTTAAATTGCAAACACCAGTTTCTCTCTCATTGAACGCACATGAAAAATAAGGACCTTATATCAATCCTTAAAGAGGGTGACCCACAAGGCTTAACAAAGCAGCGTGCATCCTATACAGCAGGCCATTAAAAACTGAACTTTTTAAGTAAAAGCTTTGCACAGGCTGATTTGTTTTAAAATAGGCTGGAAAATATGTGACAAAAATATGAGTACAGCACTGTGTTCTGTATTTCACACCCACACTCAGACAGGACAAAGACTATAGACATAGCAAGAAATGTACGCTAGTGAAACAGCATCCAGAACACAGATCGGTTCTACTGCTTTCATGCTGAGATTCACCGATGGAGTACTGTATAATGTGCAGTCACAGAAGTGAGGTACAGTGGAACCTCGGCATACGGATATGATTCCCTTTGTAGGTGAGTTTTTAGGGCAAAAGTTTGTATTGCGATTTAAAATTTTTTATAGGAAATAATGTAAATGCAAATAATCTGTTTCAGTCACCCCAAAATATTAACAATGTTACTAATTTCCAACAATAAAAAGTAAAATAACCATTAAATTGTTCCTGTTGGCTTTGCTTGGCTTTCCACTGACACAAACAAGTTTTATTAAATTAAAGGAAATTTTTTGCCTTTACTTTTACATTTCTGGCATTTGGCAGACACCCTTATTCAGAGTAACATACCTTTAGCTTATTTATACAACTTATTAATTAGTGGTGTTGGGAATTAAACCCACAATTTTTAAGTTAGCAGTCCAACACCTTAACCACTTCCCCTGTTGATGGGACAGAATGAAATGAAACGGGTAAAAGAAATAAACAGGGGTGGAACCAGAATCGAATCCAGGTCGATGAAACAAAAGTGCGCATGTGGTTGCCGGTGCCTTGACCCACTACGCCACGGTGCTGGTTTTAAACAAGTTATAAACGGCTAACGGACTTACGAGCAACTTAGTTGGAGTTCAGTTTGGTTAGTTTTGGTCGTATGATGAAAATACTTTGTATGCAGATGCGAAATTTCCATTCTTGAGCCAAAATTTTAGTTCCACTGTATTCAGATTTATTTATTCAGAGGATATCCTACAGCATCAAAAAGCTTTTCCAGAATCTAACTATACGTATAATCATAATGAAGTTTTAATGAGGTTTACACACACACACACACAAACACATGGTACTGCCCAACACATTCCACCACAGGCACCCCTAAACACATGCACAAAGACATACACACCACAGTAAGCACTCCCAATGCACACACCACACACATTTGCTCAAACAGGGGGCTATACTGCAGGCAGTGTATCTTTAAACAGGAACAGATGTGTCGTCCCTGGCTTGACTGTGTGAATGGCCCATGTTACAGTGTTTCCCCGAGCTCATAACACCACTTTTCTCTTCTGCATCGTCTCCCGTCTGCCGCAGCAGATCACACTACAAACACGTTACGGAAACAGAAATTATCTCAGTCAGGAAGCTGCTCTGTCTGGTCCCAGTGGGTCTCCGAGGGCACTCAGCTTTCTTTCAGTCTCCTTCTCTCTCCTTGTGTGCAATCATGTGTCTGTATGCTAGTTTACACTATACTGTGTGTGTGTGGTGTGTGTAGTGCAAGACAGTGGTGGAGAAGCAGTGCTCCCAGGGCACCAATTAGCTCCATGTTGCTCCTATGGGGTTGTCGGAAATGGGGTTGTGATTGGCGGGTGAAAGGTGTAAAAGACTCTTTGATTTGCTTTGCCACCGAGAGTAGGAGAGAGACAGAGAGAGAGAGAGAGAAAGAGAGAGTGAGAGAGAGACATTACAGTTCAAGTGCAACTTCACCATATGATCCAAAACATGGGACACAAACTCATTCCGCATTTCTTTCTGTCACTTCCCCTTTACTTTACCAAGGTGACTGGATCTTTGCTCAAGCAACAGAAACATTATCAACCTCAGCAGTATCATTATGTAATCATTATCATTACATCATCGTCATGTCATCATCACATCATCATGTCATCATTATCATTACAGCATAACATCATTGTCATCACATCCTCAGTGTCAAAATTATTATCGCATCATCTCATCATCGTGTCATCATTAGCTTTACATCATCATCATGCCATTGTTATCATCACATCATCATCGTGTCAATATTATCATAGAATCATCACGTCATCATCATTATCATCCCATCACATCATCATCATGTCATCATTATCAACACATCATCACCGTGTCAAAATTATTATCACATCATCCCACCAATCATCATCATCATCATTATGTCATGATAATTTTCACATTATTATGAACAACATCATCATTTTTATCATCATCATGATCACATCATCATCATCATGTCATCATCACATCATCATGTCATTATTTTCATCATCACTGTCATTACATCATCGTCATCAAAAACCTTTTTTTTGGGCTATTTTAGGATCCTGTTAGCTTTCTTCCTCATCATCATCACTGTTTGTTTATGTAAATTTCATTCATTTATTTTAAAGTATGTCCAGATTGTGTGATTATTTAAAAAAAATTGAAAATGGGCAGATAAAAAAGAAAACATCAATAAAGAGCAACATTAAGACGTTTAGAATTTCTGGCTCCACGAGCAGGAGTTTAGTGAGATGTAAATACATTAAGAAAAAGCTCCTGATAAAGCTCCCCCTACTCTTCCGCTACCTGCTGCCTAGTGTTCAGCTCTCTCACTAATGTACCAGTGTGTTTGTCAGACACTTCACAACGTGGGAATAAAATAAGCCCCACCCCCAGGCACTTTTTTTGTTCTTAAAAGTAATCAAAAATAATGTATAATAAAGTTTTGCAATGCAGCGTTAGTTATTTTTTTCCTGGAGTAAATTTGCAGTTAATGTAGTTGTTCCTTCTTTTGCAGCCATTCTGTCTTGTGTCTCTTTTCTTATCCTCTCTTATTTCCTTTCTCCCTTCACTGTCTGCCTCGTCTCCCTGAGCTTGCAGAATTGCATTGTAGATGAATCATAAGATAGTCGATAGCTGGCCGCGTGGCTGTGTGCAGAGCGGGATCGATGTCTGGGTCGGGGCTGGTGGGGTGAGCGATGGAGGAAAGGAGCGATGGAGGGCAAATGACAGTTGTAGATGAGCAAGTGAAGGCCATGCAGGCACCTGCTCTGATAGGACACTTAACCCTTTCACAGAGCTCATACACAGTCTCTCCTGGACACATTAACCCCTTTCAGAGCGCTCACACACACTTTTTGGCCGGTGTGTATTTTTTTTTTCACGCACAGGCAACCAGAAGCTGTAAGAAAGACCTGAGCCAGACGCCGCTTGCATAAGGCAGGCTCGTAATCTAGTTTAAGGGAACGATGGGATCTTTTTACAGGCCTCTCTCTCTCTCTCTCTCTCTCTCTCTCTCTCTCTCTCTCTCTCTCTCTCTCTCTCTCTCTCTCTCTGTATTATGTCGGTATTCTGTCTTTGTCTCCGCCTTTGTTTCTCTCCTTCCTCTCACTCTCTTATTCTCTTATTAAACCAAGCTTAGAGAAATACACTCTCTGCAGGTTAATAGGCTGGCGTCGGACTATTTTCCGTTCCTTTGCTGGCGCACGCCAGGGAGGCGGATTCGTTCAGTTACACGTCGCGAGTCGGGAAAAAAATAATGTAAAAAAGAACTGAAGAAGATAAAATTCGTAAAACAAAAAACAATTCCTTGTTAGCGGCGGTGATAAACATCTTATCTGAGGAAGCTTGTTCTCAGGAGAGAGAGAGAGACAGAGAGAGAGACAGAGAGCGTCAGTGATGCACACATGCCGTGTGTGAGAAATTCATCAAAAAGCCAGTCGGTAGTCGAGCTTGTTATGTAACTCCGCGGAAACTTTACTACACAGGCGATTAGGCACTTATTGCGAACGAGGTCTGATGATTTCAGTGTAGTCTAATTCGAATTGTGAAAATGTCAGCGCAAATGAACTGACAAATCTAACCTGTTTTATATATATTTTTTTTTTTTCAAATGCTGAGCCACCCACCGGCCCCCCACCCCCACCCCCTGGTTTAATTGCTTAAGCGAGGGTTGCTTTGCGAGAAAATGCTGTCGGGGGTTCGGAGATTTCCGAGCTCCTCGAAATTAGCTAGAAAGCAATTCCCTTATCCCAGCGTTTATATTGTGAGTACAAAGTATCCTCTTCGCCAAATGTCATAATAAGCAACCGCTGCAGGAAATCAGACGGCAAATACAGAAGGCGCAGCACGGGAACGACAGAGCAAAGCGGACGCCATTTAGCTCATTTACAATAATCCCAGCAGCAATTTGGAGCCCGGGAGCTAGAAGAGTACACTCTGTCACTGCTCGTTAAAATTAGAAAAAATTACAGAAAATCGAGAAGACGTGCGCTGCATTAGCAAAACGTGAGCGAGGGAAACGCAAACATGTGATTAGCGTAAGATTTGGCGTGCTCAGACTGGTTGCGATGTTACTGTAACTTGGAAACATGGTTTGTCACTGCTATACACACACACACACACACACACACACACGCTTTCATGCTGCCAGCTGTTTGAGATCTCTTGAAGACATAGAAGGAATTGAATTTAACTCTCACTAGGAGGCAGTAGATTGGATGACAGAAGCCAGATTGGAAAACGAGGTCTGACCACCGCTACGCTCACAACACCCACCCAAACATACACATACACACACAGACACACACACCGGGAAAAAAACCACACACAGCTGCACCTTTGACAAACACACCAAGGCCAAGCCATTCAGTGATTTATTCATCCACGCTTGCCTGCACTTCTAAAGCTTTAATTAAAGTCGGCTACACGAGTGTTACTCCTCTACACACACACAAACACAAACACACACACACACCGTGAAGATGTTCAGGAACATAAACTGCTGCCTAAAGCTGGCTGGAAGTGCGCTATGCCAAGCCTGGAGACACAGCAAGCTAATCTAGATTAAACCCACAGTGCTTGTTTCTGGTGATGTCACAGCACCACTCTCTCAAGTCTGTCTATTATTCTTTCCTTCTCTCTCCCTCTCTCTCTCTCTCTCTCTTTCTCTCTCTCTCTCTCTCTCTATGGGTGCTGGGCGGTAAGCACCCAGCACAGGATGGCTATCAGCTGTCTCATCGCTGGCACTTGTCAAGAAGAGCAGGCTGGCACAGCTGCGATAAAGCGGGCACAGGCCGTTCCTGCCCCCCGTCGTCCCTGCATGCCGGGTCTAAGAGCAGCCGTCTGCATGTGTATCAGCATTATTTATATTCTTTTTAAATTGTCTCTGTGTTTTTTCCCATCGAGATAACCGCACAGAGAACATCTGTTCGGTGCTGGAAGGGCGTCAGGCAATCACTTCAAAGGCAGACAGAAAGAGAGAGAGAGAGAGAGAGAGACTGCTTCAAGGGTTCAGAAGCCTGAACTATATCGCACTGTCCCCTCCCCCCCTACGTCCTGCCCTTAATGTGCTTTTGGTGTGAATATCAGGTCCTCATAATCGCTGTTCTCTGTTTGCCCAAATCCACCATGAACTACGCTGAACTTTTCTAATGAATGTGTTTTCATTGTGTTTTTATTAAAGAGGTTCTTTGGGTTTCTTTATCAAACCCAGCCGTTCTGGACTTCAATCATTTTCCTAAAAAATATTTTGACACAGAAACCCTGGGAAAAAAAGTGAACCTCATTTTAAAATTATTCTCGATCAAGAAAATGTAATCCAGAACTGATTCCAATCAGCAGATACCCCTTTCCGAAGCCACTCACGAAGGGGATATCAAAAAGTTTTGAGACGCGCCAACAGATGGCAGCACAATGTAAGGGCAGGCTGCAAGGACAGTCACAAGGAGTACAGCATTGCCGGCAGCCTTGTGCTGCCATCTGTTGGTGTGTCTCGAAAGTTTTCGATACACCCTGGTATATATTTATCTCAGACTTTTGCTTATGGGATGATTATATTAAATGTTTATTTATTTATTTAATGGTTTGTTTGGTCAGCCCAAACAAACAAACTTTGCTTATTTAAATAAAAAGCACACAGTTTGCATCACTGAGGTTGCCAGGTTTCACTAAAGCAAACCTCTCAAGGCCTGAGCTGGTGCTTGGAGTATTTCTATTCCATTATTTAATCAAACAGATGGTATTTTATAAATAAGTTAATTGCAGTATGGTATACCGGATGGTTCTAGAACAGACTGCAATACTGTCTAAAGGACCATGTAAAAAAAATCCATCTTGTAGGTTGTTAGAGAACTTGCCAATATTCTTGTTTAGCTATCCCTCTCTCTCGCTCTCTCTCTCTCTCT